>CAUYRH010156306.1:0-48787 GCA_963574655.1 Perodicticus potto | reverse complement strand
GTACTGGTGAAACTTATTAAATGTAGAGTATCAATGTCTTTATATAGTGATTAAGAAAATGCTATGAGGGCTATCTCTCACAGTACGATCAAAATGTTTCTGATTGTATATGAAGCACATTCTGCCCTATGATGGCACCAATGTACACAATTGTGATTTAATAAAATTATTTTAAAAAAAAACCTTTGAAAACCACAAGTTGCCAATTCTCTTTGCATCTTTCACATAGAGCAAGTGATGTTTCTTATGCTGGAGCTCAGCAAACACTCAAGGCTGTGGGAATGAGTTAACACATTAATGCCTTTAATTATGTTTATTTCTAACTTGTTTTTTCAAAACAAAAGTGGAATTTTATTCTGAAGTTGAAAATGCATCCACAATGGCTCAGCACCTGTAGCTCAACGGGCTAAGGCACCAGCCACGTACACCTGAGCTGGCAGGTTCGAATCCAGCCGGGCCCACCAAGCAACAATGATGGCTGCAATGAAAAAATGGCCGGGCATTGTGGCGGGCGCCTGTAGTCCCAGCTACTTGGGAGGTGGAGGCAGAAGACTCACTTGAGCCCAGGAATTGGAGGTTACTGTGAGCTGTGATGCCATGGCACTCTATCCAGGGTGATAGCTTGAGGCTCCATCTCAAAATAAATAAATAAAATAAAATAAAATACATCCACAATAAAATATATGCAATTAGTAGTCACTTCTGAATAGAATGGTGAATTAATACATTCTTAAAAATAACGATGACTTGGGTGCTTAAAAATATCCTGAATAAAACTGACTTTGAAATTTAAAATATTTCAGCAATATTTCTTTTCAAAAATATTATCTCTAATACAATCTTCCCCTATAGAAATATATATTTTTACCTTATACCACATACATACATGACTGGACAGTTAAGGTCATGAATTCTTCCCAGGAACAGTGCTGTGTCCCTTACTGCCGAGTGCAGTATGGACACTTATTTTTCCTGCAGTTTTTGACTGGGGCCAGGCTTGAACCTGCCACCTCCGGTATACGGGGCCAGAGCCCTACTCACTGATCCACAGGTGCCAACCACTACAGTCACTTTCGAAGGGCTCTGCTCTGTCACCTGGTAACCTCAGTGGTGTTCAGCAATGACGAATGTAGCATTTTTTCCAGGAAAAGCTCACGAACTGACGTCACGTGTGGTAGAATAAAAGAATAAGAGAGCAAATTTGAGAAAAATGCATTTTGCCTCTCACTTTTGCTCCCTGGTTCTAGCTTTTGCAATATGTCCACATTCAATTCTCAATCTTTCATTTTTACTGAGAAAATGAATCATTACAGCACAGACAGTCAATGAGCTGTTCAAGAAGACATATTATTAATTTTCTTAAATGAAGCTTCTAAAGCTAATAAGATCAATCATTGTGTATAAAGTAATTTTATACTTTCTCTAAGTCATTAAAATTGTGTGAAGACCAAATGGAATAGACTCAATTAATAAAACTAATACTGTTTAAAAGAAAATGATAGAAAATGCATTCTATCTGATTTACGTAGAAGGTATTGTCTCCAATTAGGTTCTCTAGAAGAAGCTGCTGAGAAAAGTAATGTGCCAAATATTTCTCCTGAGTAAAATCTTGTAAAAGAAATCCAGGGCAAGTTACCTAAAAAATAAATGATGAAAAACTTAATTTTTTTAAATTGATAAGTTGTGACAAAAAATTAAATTTAAGCCATCTTATTAATTTCCTTTTATGTTCTCTCTGAAAAGTCTGGTTTTCAAATTCAGTGTCCAAATGACTCTTGAAAATGTTAGTCTAAGTATTAAGTAGAATAAATTAACTAAATATAAATCAAAGAACATATTCCCTGCTATAGAATGCACTTTTATTCCACTCACAACTAGCCAGTACCAACATATTTTCAGCCATGATAATTACTAAGAATTTATGGAGGATTAATAAATTGCACACCTATTTCAAATAGAATTTTTTTTTGAAATATATGTATCAGAAAGTGAAAGAGATTTTTTACTTCGTGTAGAAAAATAACCAAGTCATTTCCATTTGACAGGTATATGTAATTAGAACAGCAATGAAAAGTCTACAGAATACAACTGTGTGCTTTGGGGTGTGGGGGAATGTAATTAAACTTCTTAGTGTAAAAACAAGATTTCTAGCCTTTCAATTGTGCTCAGATAATTTACTTCCTACATTATGTCAGTGTTTTTATTTTAGGACCTGAGGGCTTTGACTATTTCTGTTAATACTTAGGAAGTAGCACATTGGGGACACCTTTAAACTCATGTTTGCCTAAGTTATATTTTAGTTGACTTGATTCTTTATATTTTGTTTTTCTCTTGCTGAAATTATCTCTGCCTTTGCTCCTGGGTGATTTCCAACTGTGCTGTGCAGCTGTGGGTTCAATTCACAATAAACAATTGATTACACAGATCACAGAATAAGTTAATCAGTCTGGGACTTTGGTAATGAAAAATAAAGCTCCAGCAAGTTAATATATCATTCGTAAGTAAAGAAGGTATCTAAAACTAATTAAACACTAGTCCCAGTGACAGTGATTTAAGCCGTAGTCCTAAAACCGTTATCCTCCCTAGCACCAGAGTTTTCCTAATGGTGGTGTCCAATTACAAATTTATCTTTCCATCAGATCTGTGAAACACACAATACCTTATAGAAGTTATCTTGAAATCAGAGTTTGTAAGAATTGCAAAATAGCACATAAGAACCCACATTGCTATGTTCTATCATGCGGTAAGTGATTATTAACAAGTAATTTCCCCTGAGAACACAAATTCTAGGAAATAGTCAACACAGTTATAGAGAGGAGAATGTTGTACAAATGAGGCTTCTAACGCTGCTTTATAGAGGATTTTTTAATACTGTTAACATAGATCAATACCAAACTCATAGTTTAACAAGTCATCTAATACATGTTATTGGTTAGATCCAATATTAATTCATCATTTCTAAGATGTCTGGTATAAAAGTTTAACATCTTAGAAAAAAGCAACATATAGTATAAAATGGTCTGTGTACATCTGTGTGATAATGAATGATAGTTGTGTCAATGAACGTAATCCAAGCTGTGCTGATACAGTAGCATCTAGACTTATAAAACAATGTCAAGCACCCAAATAGAAAACGCTGTGTGGTGTACAGAGCAAGTAGATGCCATGTAAATTTTGTAAATCCCGTGTTCCTTTGAGGTCAAAAGCAAAGAGCACTCAAGAATGGCAGACAAGAGGCGTCTTCCCGCCTCACTATTCTTTCATTAAAGAATGAAAGAATGTCCTTCACAGACAGCGCTGTGTGAGCTGGTGCACGGTTATGATGCAAGAGCCATGAGTTTCATGAAAAGTTCAGGTTGTTTCCATCTAACTTTTTCCCACAGACTTTTTAGCACTTCCAAATAGCAAACTGGCTTAACTGTCCAGCTGGTATAAATTCATAAAAGAACAATGTTGTGTTTGCTACAATCATTCCCACCTAGCTTCTACGATAATAGCACCACCCTGCCACATCTGAAGGACTCCTTGTCTTGTGATTAAACAGTTCTTCAACCCTGTCACCTTCACTTACATGTGATTCTAAAATCAGCAAGGTAGCTGGGATGGTTCCTGAATTAACATGTAAGCCCTTTCCAGCACTGCGAGCTCTCGCCTCGGTGAGCATTCAGGGCTTGACTTGCCCATGTGGGACATGGTGCCGCTTCCACCCTTGGACGTATTCTTGAAAGAAAAACATTTCAAGTTCTCTCAAAATACATTGTGTTTGTCATGTCCCAGACTAACAAAAGCCAATTCTAATTGGCTCAATACTCCTTAGGCAGATAACATCATAGAGATCAATTAGATTATTCTGAGCCAGAAGCTTTTTAATTGACCATATGTTTTCATGTAGCTGGCTGTGCAAGGCACAGGTGTGCTGGGGGACAGATCACATACTCACAGAAACCGAGGATGTCATTGGGTTAACTAGATGAAATTAGCTTTTGCCCATCTATGTTCTTCAAGTTTCTTTGCGATTTTTCTTTTGTTTTATACATAGATCACAATGAAACAACTACTGTCTGTCCATTATTTAAGGATCATACACAAAGGAATATTATTTTGCTTGTGAAAAATGTGCAGTGATTCATTCTGCACAAAAAGTTACCTTAACCTTTAATCACATCAATTCTTGCCCATCAGAACAGCTTCCTACTGTGTGAGCTCTCTCTTGTATTTGGTTATGCTCCAAACAAAATATACTGCATTTATTAGAATATAATAATGAATTTAATAACTTATCACTCAAAATTCTTTGTTCAGATATGCATTAAGAAATCAAACAATGCATGATTGATCCCTGGTCTTGTTAAGAGATTAGGAGACAACTGGTGACATGCAAATGTCAACACATATTAGATAGTGTTTTATGAGATTTAAATAGTCTGAATTTGATAATTTGTAACTAAGAGAGGAAAAATACTCTTTTGGGAAACACATCTGGAGCATTTTGCAATGAATTAGGATATTTGATAATTGCTCTCCAGTTGTCCAGCCAACAGAAATATTCTTTGCTATACATAAGTCACTGTGTACACATATGTGTACACCATATTCTGTGTACACACTTATATATATAGAACAATACAGAAGGGCAACCATATACATACAATATAAAATACTATAATATATAGGTAAATTAAATATGTATGAACAAATTATATATAAAATACACATGTAGAAGGTCAATTATATATATGATATGTATAAAATACACATGGTCTGACCATTAACTTCAGGAACTCTTCCTAGAAAAAGTGCCACATATCTCAGTGATGAATCACCCCCCTTGGGAAGCTGTGCACAGATGCCAGTGCCTAGTCCACCCTGCAGTGCAATTTTGCAACTCTTTTTCTGGAATGGCCATCAGAGCTTTCATTGTATTACCTAATGTCCTGGATGTCATCAAACTATCTTCCTTTCAATGTTTCCTTTATTGTTGGGTAAAGAAAAATGTCACTGGGGGCCAGATCAGGTGAGTAGGGAGGGTGTCCCAATTTAGTTATTTGTTTACTGGCTAAAATCTTCCTCAAAGACAGTGCTGTGTGAGCTGGTGCACTGTTGTGATGCAAGAGTCATGAGTTTCATGAAAAGTTCAGATTATTTCCATCTAACTTTTTCCCATGGACTTTTCGGCACTTCCAAATAGCAAACTTGGTTAACTGTCCAATTGGTATAAATTCATAAAGAACAACCCTTCTGATAATCAAAAAAGATTAGCAACATCATTTTGACTCTTTATTTGGACTGATGGAACTTTTCAGGTCATGGAGAATTGACTGACTTCCATTGTGCACTTTGACACTTTGTTTCAGGACCATATTGGAACACTCATGTTGCATCACCAGTGGTAACACTGCCAAAAATACCATCTTGCCTCTTGAAAGGTCTTCGCAAACTTCAATTCTCTTTTGCTTTTTGTTTTTGTTTTGGAGACAGAATTTCACTTTGTCAGCCTCTATAGAGTGCCATGGAGTCACAGCTCACAGCAACTTCCAGCTCCTGGGCTTAGACGATTCCCTTGCCTCAACCTCCCAAGTAGGTAGGACCACAGGTGCCCACCACAACACCTGGCTATTTTTTGTTGCAGTTTGGCCAGGGCTGGTTTTGAACCTGCCACCCTCAGTATATGGGGCTGGCACCCTTCTTGCTAAGCCACAGGCCCTGCCCCAACTCTTTTGCTTTTGTTCATCAGCAAGCTCCTTTGGGACTATTTTGGTAGGCACATTTCCCCTGCCAAGATTTTTAGTAATATTAGCCTAACTTCTTCTCTATCAATGCTTACTTGGTCTGCTGTGCCTCACCGTCAGCCAACAATGTTGATGCACATTGAACAAATTTTTGCAATGATTTCATCAGTTCTGCTTGTTACGGGCCACCCTGACCTGTCTTCATCAGTGACATTTTCTCTCTCCCTGTAAAAACATTTAATCTATTTGTACACTGCTATTTTATGCATGGCATTATCCCCGTAAACTTGGAGATATGTCCCTGATTTCACTTCCACTCTTACCAAGTTTAACAATAAATTAAATAATTTTTGTGTTCCAATTCAAGCTCTAACATTCTCACAACAGCACACAAAACACACAACAATAATGAACACCACTCAGCAAGACACCCAAACCCATTGACATGAACACATCTCTGAGACTCTGACATGCCAAGGTTGTGAAACCTTACCAAGCTCTTTGTGTGGTGATGCCGACATAAGCTCACACTGCTGAGTTTGCAAACTTAGTTGTAAGACTACGTATATAGAAGGCCAATGATATGTATGTATATATAGAGTGAGATGATTAACTTAAAAAATATTATGACTGGAAAGTATCCAGCTGTGCATGTCTCTATGTTTTATATTATGTGACCAAGTACTTTCCAGATAATTAAGTTTGTAAACTTGTCACTATGTGCCTGAATTGTCAAGTGTATGAATGAATTAAACATTTTTCTGAGAGTAGAGAATCAGTGATGAAGAGAGGTCAGAGCAGCCAGTAAAGAGCAGAACTCATGAAAAAACTGAAAGAATTCATTGAATTATATGTCAAAATCATCATCTGACTATGAGAAGCATAACAGACCCAGTATACATCACAGAGAAATAGGAAAATCTTATCTGAAAATCTTGGCGTGAGAAACATGTGACTCTTGCATCACGACATTGCACCAGCTCACACAGCACTGTCTGTGATGGAGACTTTAGCAATAAACAAATAACTGTATTGGAACACCCTCCCTACTCACCTGATCTGTCCCTTAGAGACTTTTTTCTTTACCCAGGAAATACTAAAAGGAAGACATTTTGATGGCATCCAGGACATTGAATTTAATATAATCACTGCTCTGATGGCCATTCCAGAGAAAAGAGTTACAAAATTGCTTTGAAGGGTGAACTAAGAACTGGCATTTGTGCGTAGCTTCTGAAAGGGAGGATTTTGAAGGTGAACTGAGTGATATTGAGCAATGAGGTATGTAGCACTTTTTCTGGGGTGAATTTATGAACTTAATTGTCACACTGTGTGCATGTGTTTGTGTGTGTAAAGAGAGAGAGATAGAGAATCTGCAAAGGAAAAGCAAATGTAAGAAACTATCTCTCATAGTGAGTGAATATCTTTGGCCAGAGATAGACCATTTTGTTGGGGCAAACTCAGTTAAAGTATAAATCTGTGATATTTGTATGAATACAATGGGTTCTTCCTATGTGGCTCAGATTTACATACATCTCAAAGGCACAAGTTTTATTTCATCAATGAATTTACTTAGCTTAAAATCTGAATGTGTCGACGTCATTAGTCGGGATACTCCAAGTCAGGGATTCCAAGATCTGATGTTCTTAGTACAGACTGTGCCTCTAATGAGGCCACCAGAAGAACATTAATGCAAAGTGGACTCGTGAGCAGCTTTCTGAGATATCAGTTGGCTTCAAAGATATGATCTGCCATGAGGCCTACCCTCCGATTGGTGCCAGGGGTCCCAATCAGGACACGGGGCTGTAGCTGATCAATGTGACATCACAAAAGTTGGAAGATGTGAGGAGTGGTGATAACACCTAACTGTATTCTCTGGGCTTCTGTTGGAGCAAGACGCCTCTTTCTTTCCATTCAAAAGATCCCTTTATCCTTTCCCTCCCACCTAGCCATCCTCAGTGACAGGCACAAAAGGGTCAATTATTGGGAGCTTTTTTCTGCAGCTCACGGAAATGACTTTGTCTTGATTCTGTGTCAAAGATGGCAGCATCAATAATAGAAAAAGCCTTTGGTTGGCCATTTATATCCACTGTTACATGTAAACCCAGATCATAATTGAAGAATTAGTAGGTATCGAGGACCCTTAAATTAACATAAAAAGTCAATATCATCTTACTTTTCAGGGAGCATGAATTGATTCAATTTGCCATGGTTCTTGGCTTTGGAAAATAATAGGTTTTGTAATACTATAAAATATAGATTCTCAACTCTAGTTTCTGGGGGATGTCAGGTTATTCTGATCATAATATCCTTAATGAATTTAGAAACAATTAGAATTTGAGCAAAAACTGTACCCCTAATAAGTGAGTCTGTGTTCAAAATTTTATAGTGCTTACTGGCTGTAGAGGACTGGACACCATGCTTGCAATGGACAGTTACTGATTCTTATCACATTAAAAGGAAACGCTGAGAACAGGACAGTCTCCTGGCAAGCCTAGAGACGTTTCCTGACTTGGGGGCAATCCCTCGAGTGTTCAGGAATGAGATAAGGTCGGTCACTCACTAGTAAGCATGTGTTAAACATTGGTGCTTAGTAGTTCATGGGGGTTGTGGGGAAAGAACACGTGAGGAGAGCACGTGGCAATCCTTACACATGCAGCCCTCATATGTAATTACCTGAACTCTCCACACTTGTTTATGTCAATTACCTGAAATCTCCGCACCTGTTGTGTATGTCAATTACCTTAACTCTGCACACCTGTTGTGTATGTCAATTACCTTAACTCTGCACACCTGTTGTGTATGATCTTAAAAAATAGCCATTGCGGAGGGGGCTCGGGGCTACCCTGCAACTAAGGTTAGCCCACCTCCCGCAAGCTTGTACTTCTAATCCATGTCACGCCTGGTTCCTTCCTGCGGCGACCAAGACCGGGACATAGGGGTCCTGACAATTATCTTTCCCCCCTTTATCAGTGAGAGCTCAGATGCTTCCATCCACAGCCCACTAGCACTTGCAGGCTTGTCCCTTACCATGTTGTCCAGGAATTACCGTGCACTGAGCTCCAGAACCCGTAATTTTTTCTGTGCTGTTATCAGTGCCCTTTCTCAGCTCAACGCTTTTCCTTATAGCAGATAAAATTAGTCAAGATAATGTAAAATTGTTGTTTCTTTATTTTTATTATACTTTCCATCTTATTGTCTTTGTGTTCTAATCATAAAGTCCTGCTAACATTGTGTATTTCAAGACCTTTGCCATCTTAGATTACGAATGGCCAAGAAACAATACTGACTTCAAAACATTTTTCCTATCCCATTCATTATTCTGAAAATTTTCCAAAATATATTTAGCCATATTTGGTTTGAGGACACTGTCTAGGTGTTACAATCGGCACCAATTTATATTTTCACCATTTTGCAACACATTAGTGCTCATTTCAGATTGACGGGATGTCTAGACACAGACAATATCTGTATAAATTGAATGAAGCTTACTTATCTAAAAGGTGCAAAAGTAGCTCCTGCTGGAAAGTTACACAGCAGAGAAGGTAACATCATTAGCCAGTAACAGTGATTAATTTTACCAGCTGTCTGGGTTCAGACCTGAAAATGATGAATCTAAGTAGAAGTCACATTAGAACTTCTGTAACCTTACTTGCCTATCTTCATTTTCAGACTTATATTTATTTGGCTAGCGCATTGACAGACCCGCTGTCCACTAGTGAGGTTCTGAGGAGGGGGCACCGGGATGAAAACACAGACACACACATACACACAGGATAATGGACTCACTCAGGCTGAGACTTCACTTTATTTTGACAGCACTTTATTTTTCTTCCAGACTTTTATACTCTCACAGGGAAGAAGGTCATTCTCTTCTTGGGTTGCTTAGACTGTGTTGTGTACTTTGGAACTGCTGTGCTGTTTATCTCTAGTTCTGGCCATCTGGACTTCTAGCCCCCTGTTCTGGCTCTTCCCAGTAAAAAGTGGGGGGAGTCCCCTGCGTCTTCCCACTTTGGAGCAGATAATTCTTTTCTGGGAGGCTGTTTTGTACATTGTGGGATGTTCAGCAATCTATCTGGCTTCCAAATGTATGCTATGAACACACTGTATCTCCAGTTGTGGCAGTCAAAAATGTCTCCAGAGTAGAAATTAAACCGTAGAAAGTAGAAGAAATAATTAAACTATAATAAACATTGGATTCATAAAAGGTCAACAAAATTTACAAGCTTTCAATTTGGTTAAGAAAAAAGGGAATATTAAAAAAAAAGAACTCAGGAATGAAAGAAGAAACATTAGTACCAGTGCCACAGAAATAAAAAGGATCAGAGAATGCTATTATGACCAATTATTCCTATAGGCTGTGAGAAAATGTTGGTGAGCTACACGTCTGCCGCTGTCTATTTACTATGTTGATTGTTTACTGTGTAGAAGCTATTTAATTCAATTAAGTTTCATTTATTTATTTTTGTTGCCATGACTTTTGCCTTTGGGGTCTGAGACAAAGCAGCCAGAAACATACCCTGGAGACAGGCTGCCCTCTTCAATAAATGGTGCTAAAACAACAGACAGCCACATGCGGAAGAATTGAACAGGACCCGTATCTCTCACCATATACAAAAATTAATTCGAGATGGACTAAAGATTTAAATGAAAAGCATGAGACCATGAAAATTTCAGAAAAAAAGGTTGGAAATACTCCTGTAGTCATTGGCCTCGGCAAAGAATTTATGACTGAGACCCAAAAATGGAGCTTTAAGAGGCAGAAACAAAAACAAAATTAAACAGACACAAAACTATGTGAATCTTTCAAATTTTAAACAAAAACTTTTTCACATTCACCTACAAATTCACCAAGAGACTGTTTCTAGTGTAGTATTCTCTGATATTAATTACTTTTAAATGGCTGATTTGACAGGTAGTTTATCCAGATAATTAAATTGCCAAATTTCTCAGAACTTTTAGGTTTCTAGGCATTAAACTTAGAAGAATAACACTGGAAATGTTAGGAAACTTAAAATTTAGGACAATGGAGTTAATTTAAAAATAAAAGGAGAGCGAGGGTGTTTCCTTACAAACCATTCGGATATAAATGAGTAATTATTAGATCAAGGACGAGGATCAATTACGTCACATTCATCTCGCGATTGTCAATCCGCATTAAGAAAATCTCCAATACTGTTTGTTATCTCAAATGTTGATTCAGCATTTATGTGTAATCCTGATCCCCGATCAATTCTGTTAAAGCGGAATTGATTTTGGATTTGCCTTTATATAAAGGAAACGTGAGATTAGTTTCCGTGAAAAAATCCTGCTTTTCAACATGTCATTCTGAGCTCAAGACAAGTTTCTTTTTAAAACTATGCCAAATCTTACCGTGCTCAATTTTTAATTTTCACAATGGTACTTAATTAACGTTGACAAAGAGCCCTTTTCTTTTTTGATTTTTGTTTGTTTATTTGTTCAACTGTTTGTTGTCTAACTATGAAGCAGACTTAGCTATGAGATTTCTCAGGCTATGAATAAATTCCTTTCACTTTTCTTACCTTCATTTGGTTCTTCATTCAGGATGATGACTGCAGAAATGCAAATTTATCTAGTAGCTGAATAAAGTACACATCCGGTCCCACCACCCTTTAATACCCAAATGTCTCATGTTACTTCTGACACTTCTTGTCAGGGCCCAGGACTGGCCAGGTCTCGACCTGGCTTAACTAGGTTCCGGACACGGACCACTAAGTTACCTTGCTCAGGTCTCTTAGGTGCCTGAGGGCTGTCTGCTTCAGCTGGAGAGAGACAGAAAGTCTTAGAGAGAGTACAGCAATCTTCTTAGACAGATAGATCTTAGTCTTTAGCAGAGCTTGGTGATCTTCAGCAGAGAGATGCCGTGCTGGCGTTCTGCAGGCAGGAGAGGAGACTGAGTCAGAGTAAGCGGGTCCCTGATAGAATACACATGCTCCCAACTTCTCCTCCAGCCTAATATAAGGCTGATCTCGTGCCTCCCAATACCACAGGTGTAGAGACTGCCAATTCACCACTGCTCTCATCTCGCGAGCTCTCATGCTTGTTAAGAGAGCTAAATCCCTCTCCATGCCCTTTCCACCCAGGGGTTCCATTATTGAGCTATACAGGTATTTCTTATAACTCTCACCCCTCCTAGCCATGGGCTGTATGGGCTGCAACACCCATCACCTCCACAAGCTCAGCCTGTCTCATGTAAACAGCCATCTATTAATTCTGTGGCACCAGAGGGGAACCCCAACTGTTTTCAACTCACACATTTGGAGATTAACTATACTCATATCTCCTCTTGAAAATCTCCTTATTCCTTTAGATTTGCCACAATCAAGTCTGAGAACACAAAATGCTACAACCTGTATGTTATTATCACAGTAAACAAATCAATCAAATGTAGTGGAAAATTAAATAGGCTTATAAAATTAATGTACAAGGTGGCCATAGAGTTTGCGTGAAATTGCCACGCTGTATATCAAATTACATGTTAAAGATGATATCGATCTACAGTCTAACAGTTTAGCTGAAAACTCTGATAAAAAATGTAAAATCCACAACTTACACACTATACTAAAATTTCTTACCTTAAAATGTCTAAAATATTACATAAAAAATATCAGCCAATGATTGTTATTTAGGAGAAGAATTTCTTTTACTTCGAAAACAGAAGTAGAAACCATAAAAGAAAATATTAATGCATGTGACTGTGTACACACACACAAACGTACTATAAAAATAGCCTATTAAAAAATAAATTGAGGCCTGGGTGCCTGTGTGCAGTGGTTCGAGCACTGGCCCTGTGCACCATAGGTGATGGGTTCAAACCCAGCCCAGGCCTGCTTAATACAAAATAAATTTAAAATCAGTGCTTGACAAAAAAAATATATATGAAGTTAAAAAAATGATAAATTGGAAAAACATGCCTCATATGTGGCAAAGATTGATGACCTAAAAATATTTGCAGAAATCATCAACTAATGACAAAAGAGAAAATATGCTAAGTGAAAACTGGAAAAAATGGACTAAAAAGAAACTTTCCCTAATTATATTATTTTTAATAGTTATTTTTACTATCAAAACTATCCTGTTTTGATAGATTAGTTAATTAAAAGGTATATACCATATTTCACCTAACAGCAGTGATGAGCTCCTGTCCCTATGGGATGAATTAGACATCAGGTTTCATGTCTACAAAGTGATGAGAGGTTCACAATGAACATCTGTGAAATTGTTTAAGGAACCGTGGTTGTGTTTTTGCTTATGGGTTTAACAAAATGTTTATATGTAAACTAATTGTTGGACAGTGCACCTTGAAAATTTTTTATTTTTTTTATTAACACAATTCTAAAAAAGCAACCAAAGTTGATCAGCCAATGTTTCTTTCAGGCGTGTATAATTACAGTAGACTGTCCCAGAATTAGATGGAGGTCAGCTGTGTTATATAACAATAATAAGTTGCATCCGTAGGGCATCCAAGTTGTTCACACATTTTATCTGCAGTCTGCTTGACACGGTCTCGCCACCCTGCAGAGGGGAGAGTGAGTGATTCCTCTTCATTCACAGAAAGGAAATTGAGGAGTTTCAACAGACTTGTCAAGGCCAGCCTCATGCTGGATTTTAACTTACGTCTTTCTAATTCATTGCCTATGTCTTTAGAACACAGATTAGGTTATAAGTGGAAATAGGGGATTTCTTTATCCGTCAAGTGAAAAGTTTGACGGTTGATGTGTCTCTGGTGATTCACTTTGACCCTTCCTGTTTTTTTTTTCTTTTGTATTTTTTGTTTGTTTGTTTACTTGTGTGATTGGGAAGGTGCACCCTTATTCTTTCAGATAGCACATTTGGGTGTGTTACTATCTTGTAAATTTTTAAGAGCAAATTATTTTGTGAAACCATAGATGAGTCAAAAATTCATGCTATTTTTAAATATGAGTTCCATTCTGAAACTAATGTAGCTCAAACTATGTACAAAGTGTTTGGGAAGGACGTGGCTAATGAATGCACAGAACATCAATGGTCTGAGACGTTCTATTCTGATGATTTTAATCTTGAAAATGAGCCCCGTGGGCGATGTGAGACCAAACTGGATAATGATGAGCTGAAAGTTATAGTGGGAGCAAATCCATCTCCCCTACACAGGAATTAGCAGTAAGATCTGCCGTTACTGTTCCAACAGTATTGGATCATTTGAAACATCTACGCAAGGTAAAGAAGCTAGCCGGATGGGTCCCCCGTGAATTAAACAAGCATCGCAAGAGAAATCAGCTTGAAGTTTGCTTTCCTTTGCTGTCACAACATAAAGGCAAATCATTTCTACCTTGTATTCATATACGGGATAAAAAATGGATTCTTTTTGACAATTGAAAACATTTAGCACGTGGTTGGATAAAGGAGAAGCACTGGAATACAGTCCAGAACTAAATATTCATCAAGAAATGCTGATGGTGTCTATGAGGTGGTCCAGCACTGGTAAAGAAAGTGGTCAGGGGATTGCAGTGGACGCCGACTACAGCCAGCTGGACGGAATGATGAGGATGCTGGTGATTAACAGGCCAGTGCTTTTGCAGGACAGAGCTTGACCACATATCACACAGACCATGTTGCTTTAACTAAAGAAGCTGGACTTAGAACTCTCCATCATTACCATATTCACTATCATTACCATATTCACCATCATTACCATATTCACTATCATTACCATATTCACTATTCATCATTACCATATTCACTATCCCTTGCTCCAAATAACTACCACTTCTTCCAGGCTTTGGACCACTTCTCTCAAGGAAAAATATTTGATTCTCAACAAGCTGTGGGGAAAGCCTTTTGTAATCTCAGTGCCGTGCGCCCTCCAGGCTTCTTTGGTGCTGGCACAAACAGGCTGCCGTGAGCACGGCAGAGCTGAGTCAGTAGTTTAAGTGCATACTGGACCGTTTCTTGTTTGAGATAGAAAAAATTAAGCTTTTGCTTTGAAATTGGAGGTTTCATGTTTGAAGACTTAATACTTTCTCACTATTCCCTAACAGTTAAATAGAGGAAGTTTTCAAAACGTCTAACACCTACGCTATGGCATTTGCACCTGTGATTGATAATTTCATCACGCTGGCTGAAATTTCCCATTAAAACTTGGATGGGTAACAACCACAATTAAGATCCCTTCTTCTGGTCTCCTGAGATTTTCTAGGTATCTCCTTTGATGAGTATATTTACAGCCACTAATATAGTTGCAATAATGGAATCTTTTGAGAATTCTAGGTCATTGAGATTGGCAAGAGAAAAAAATGTTTTGAAGTTTGAGATTTATAATGAAATCTGTTTGATGACACTGTCATTCTATGTAGAAATTAATTCACGAATGGCATAGCTATTGTCACTGAGACTAGGTGTTGTTTTCTTTTATTTCTTTTTTCTCTTTGCAACAGAATGAGACTCTTCTGAAAGAGGACATGAGTCAGATGAGGAATACATTGAAATGTGTATTCCTCATCTGACGCACATGTACATTGAAATGTGTATTCCTCAAGAGGAGAGGAGAGAGGAGAAGGGGAGGAAGAGGAGGGGAAGGGTAAGGAGAGGAAAGGAAAGGGCCCAGCTGCTGTTTTCCAATGCCCTTGGCTTCACTCTTTTCCTGTCATCTATGGGGTAATACAAGTTATATCCGGGTCATCCTCTCCATGACCAATCCAATCATTTGCAGGAGAGATTTAGCAATGTCCAACATTCTGAGACTGAAAATGACAATTTTAAAAGTGTTATTTCTCACACCATATCCCCTTATGTATAGTTTACATCGAATTCTGCCATTTGGGTCTGATCATGCCATTTTCTACATCACTAGTCTATTTTGGAACTAGTTATGTTGACTTTTTCCCTTGTGTAACCTGCTCAATTTTTCAGGGGATTTTTAAATTACCCTGTTGCGGGTGTATTTTTAACTTTTGGTATTAATATTTTTCAATAAGTGAAAAGTCATTATGTGCTGTTTTGCAGCATATGCAATGTAAACCATCCCAATGTCAAGTACAAAGGCCTGAGTACACATTTCAATGTATTCCTCACCTGATGCACATCCTGTGACGGCAGTTACACACCAGCTTCTATTCCGTGGGCTCCACACAAAGTATTTTAGTGTTCACAATAATCTTATAAGGCAAGTGTTACTATTCTGAATTTACAGAAAACGGAGGCACAAAAGTTGAGGAAATCAGCAAGATTGCATTGATAATGAATTGCAGAGCCGTGACTCAGAGCCAAGCAGCGTTGACTCCAGAATCAATGAGTTCCCTACTCCCTGTTCTGTACAGATTTCCCACTGACCACAAGGACTTCTCTGCTCTGTGAA
Source organism: Perodicticus potto (assembly GCA_963574655.1). NCBI lineage: Eukaryota > Metazoa > Chordata > Mammalia > Primates > Lorisidae > Perodicticus > Perodicticus potto. The sequence goes on along the minus strand of CAUYRH010156306.1, from coordinate 32,707 downwards.
GCATTTTCCTGTCTACAAGGATCCAAATCATTACCGTGGTTCTAGCTGTGCTTATAAATTTTCTATAGGTAACCTTTACTGTTGCTCAATCAGAAAATCAACTAAATTATTAATTTACTAATTTGTATTTTTCTTAACCAAAGCTTTAGTGAATCAGATGTACCTTCTTTTTTTCTTACTTCTCAGTTTTCATTTAAAGTATGACATTTCTTTTTAAAGTGCCACCCTCCTTTTAGCAATAGAACCTAAGTTAGTTATCACAGATCATTGAACAAACACATTTTAAACTAACCTAAGGATGCATCCATAATCAGGTTTACGTATAGATCATGAATATTTCTCCTTATGGCTATGTCTCAGTAAGTTTATTTTATAAATTTATGGATACATTATGTTCTATTATATATTGAATAAGTGCTATAATATATTTTCATTTTTTAGGCTTCAATCAAGACTGTCTTGAATGAAGATTTATGAACATTGAAGAAATCTACAGCACGCATACAGAAGCAATATTCTTTCTAGAGCATATCATTGACATGGATAATTACTCATTATGACATCTGACTTCAGTGAAGTGCTGTGTTCTAAATATGTGATATTCCCAGTCAATTTGGGGGGTCAGTCTCTTTGATTTTTTGATAGAAAATTTCATACAATCTCTTGCAAACTTTACCAAAAGTAATCTTAACTTTGATAACTAAGAGTCAACAGCAGTAACTTGATGAAGTGACGCAGCGTCTCTGGGGTGTATTAAGCGGCTGTGGGCTCTGCTTCTCATTTTGTTCAACATCTAAGGACAACTGAGCTCGCTTACCAGCTGCTTCTCTTCTGGGTTCTCTCTGGTCTTGACTGACACCTTCGGGCATCATGGCTTAGTGTGCTGTCCGAGACCCACAACTGTCATAACTTGTACTGACCTTTCTTCTATATATTTTTTTATTTTCACTGTAATTTTCTATACCCTTCTTTACTAATCTTGAATTTGATGGGAAAAAAATTTGAGTTTGTGCCTCTAGTTCAGTGGTTCTCAACTTCCCAATGCCACAGCCCTTTAATACAGTCAAAAGGGGTTGTGACCCACAGGTTGAGAACTGCTGCTCTAGTTCAACATTGATGAGGTGGCTACAGTGGTGAGTAGATTGGGAAGATGTCCCAGTGCCCTGAGCTCTAAAACATGACTAGGTCAATATTTTCACTGCCTCACCTGCTCCTATGCCTTCCAACCTCTCTTGTCTTTTCTCATCTGACTGCAAGCAATACTTAACCTAACTGGCCATGCCTCAATTTGGAAACTTTTTTGTTCATCTATGTGAGACAGTGGGCTGTAACCGTCAGGTCCCTAACCTCAAATGCAGTGCCGCTTGAGTTCCAAGCCCACCTTTTCCACTCATAGTGTGACTGCAGGTATATTTTCTTCATCTCAGTTTTCCAAATCTGTAACCGAAGTTGTTGATGAGGCTGCTTTTATGAAACTTGCATTGTTGCTGGTGTTAACTAAGTGAATCATGTCAAGGAGTCAGAACAAGGACTAGCAAAGCAAGGGCTGTGTAAATCCCAGCTGTCACTGACAATTGCATGTTCCTACCTCACATTCCTTTCTTGCATTAGGTCTGTCTGCATTTAAATTTTAGTCATGTAATAGATTTATGTTGGAGGACACTTTCTCTTCTTTATCCATACACTCTCCATAGGGTATTTCATTGAGTTCCTTGAGTATCAAAGACCATTTTTGAGCCTGTGACTCTCAATGTTATTTTTAATCCTTTGTATTGCAGTTTATGGGAGATTATTACCTTTCTTTTGTTCAAGATTCTTTCTATTTATCCACCGCATGACTCTCTCCAAATAATAGGCAACAATCATCAATGTTTAATAGCATTTTATGTGTATTATTTGCAAGTATTTCCAAGTCAATTTCATTGTCACATGCATCTCATTTCTTACTTTTTTCTTGCTTCTAAATACTGTTTTAAGAACTGTGCATATTCCTAGGTTCACAGTGAGTTTGCTGTTTCAGTGGCCATGATGTGTCTTTCACTTGCATTCACCATGTTATTCTGACGTATTTTCTCTTCCAGAGATGAACACCCACTAAGTGCACCTCATGAAACACCTGAGCAAAGCTTCACTGAACATGCCTATTCACGTCCCTTTTGAATCTCTAAGATCATTTATTTCTGATATTTAAGAAGGGAATTGCTGATACATGAATCTTCAATGTGATTATACTATTTGCATTCCCAAGAGCAACACGTGTTAATAGACAGCATCCAGCACTACTCAGCTACACAAGTTCTGCTAGTCTAATAGCTATAAAGTGAATTTTCATCTTAATTTACATTTTTTCTTGTTGAAGATTTTGAGAGTATCTACATGTGCTTCTGTGTCCTTTTTAAAGGTATAATAAAAGTGTTACAAATATAAAACTGTCCTTTAGGAAAAGGGAAATGTCCCAGCGTCATGGGTGACTCAAACTTCTGCCCCCAAACATTTAATAATTCCTTAGATATATCTTGAATATTGACTATTACAATTTCTAAAAGTCTCTAGAAACACTCATGTAAGATCCTTTAACCACAAGTCCCAGTTACCAAAAGGAAAATGTGACTATTTTCAAAGATGGAGAATTAATTTTTGTTTTTCTGCTTCCTGTACAGTTCAATAGCACAGATCTGGAAGCTGCTATTCCATCAACCAACCAGTCAGAGAATATTTCTAAATTCTCCCATAAAACACGATTCACGTCCCGGTAACTTTTTCATCCCTGTCAGGTGTAAATGAGAACACTCTAAATTCTTCATCAAAACCTAGAAATGTTTCATGAGTTATTGATAAAAGGAAAATAGTAAAGAGAACTATGTTCTGAGAGAAGCTGTCAGCATTCAGTATTCACTTACATGCAAATGAAGAGGCAAATAAAAGATAATTCTGGTCTTATAAATTTTCTTTCTTCGAGCTTTACTACCTACCCTGCACTAATTCTTACTTTTACACCCATTTTATTTGCCAGTTCTTTGAACAAAATTTTCATTCTGTGCCTTAAAGCTTGGCAATAGAAAAGCTATGTGAAATAAAATCCCTCTTAGCTTTCAGTTCAGACTCCAGTGTATAAACCAATCAATTATTTTCATAAAATGTATTATCTTTATAAATTTATAACATAATCACTGCTGTCTCAATTCACAGACTATCCAAATTTCTTTCTCTTTTTTTTTGTCAATTTACCTCTCTAGGTGATTTTATTAAAACCTCATGACTTTAGATATTAGATGAACACTGAGTAATCTCGAATTTATATCCTTAGTCCCAGCTGGTTTTGGGATTTTGGATTTGCACATCCAACAGCTAATATGCTCATCTATGATGGAGGCTTCTCCAATGTGAGATAGAAAACAGCAACCTTGGTTTCTACCCTGCAACTCTGAATTTCCATCAGGTTTTAGAACTTCGAGAATTGACAATATTGGGCGGCGCCTGTGGCTCAAAGGAATAGGGCACCAGTCCCATATACTGAAGGCAGCGGGTTCAAACCTGGCCCAGGACAAAAACTGCCAAAAAAAAAAAAAAAAAAGAAAGAAAAAAGAATTGACGCTATCATCACCAATTTGCTAAAATTCTAGGCGTCACCCTGGACCTTCCTCTTTCCCTCACTCACTCCATCCTGTCTATGGGAAGTTTCTTTTGCAAAGACCATTAAGGCTGACAGATTCAGGAAAGGCCTTCCAGGAAAAGAGACAAGCAAACACACAGTCAGTAATTCTTTCTTTGATGTGTTGTTTACCAATATTCAGTACAGCGAGTGTAGCTCTGTACCCAGACAATTGTCAAATGAATAAATAAGTCAGCCAGTCAAACCAAATCACAAGATGTCCTTTTCTTAGCCCATTTAAAACTAAGTTTAAAATTTGGTGATTAATTCTGGATTAGTACAAAAAATGTTCTCTAGTTTAATCACCTAAACATACCCAGAATTCTTCACAACAAGAACCTTGTGTGATTCATTTTGCTGTGTACATGGGTTCATATCTGCCTTTAACCTACTGGGTGCTCAACAGATGTTTATTGAATAATGGGTCAGTGGATTACATGTAAGTTTACATACAACTTTGTTTATAATAATACTTTTAAGTATTTGGAGAAATAATTACAATGGAAAGATCCTTAAAATTATAGAGCTAGAAAGGATTTCAGGATTATATCTTTCAATCTCCTCACCATAGGGAGGAAAAAAGTTTATGAACCTTCTATCCTTTCCAAGTTTTTATGATAACTGTCAGAATATCAGTAGAAATCAGAAGGAAACATCGGAGAACCTACCCATATTTTGTCAAATTTTAATGTGTTGCCAAAGTTTAAAACAAAGATGTATGAATAGTCCAGAACTTGTCCTAATTATTGGAAAAAGCGGTACTGTGGAGGCTACAGTGGGGGGTGATTTGTTTGAAGCTGCTGAGAGATGTTAATTGCCTGAAATTATTACTGCCCATATTCATTATATTGAAAATGAATGCAGGAGATAAAAATAAATAAAATTGAGCATCTGGGAGCATAATAATGAACGTCGGGCAGCTGAAAATAAGTGAGTACTTCACTGACTGAATTTTCGTATTGTTCTGAAAAATATGAGGCATGCAGTTAAAGAGCATGGTGAGGCCAATATATAATAAAACAGTTAAGTAGTTAAATGCAGGTGAGCAGTTGGGATGTGCAATGTAGCTTTAGGAATTAATTATTATTTTTCATGTATGCCCTATGAGGATGGGAACTGGAAGAAGCCGCAGAGACTTAGTATCCTGTAAGACTGTGATATACTCAATTGGGCAGTCGTGTTGGCCATCTGCCTACAAGTCATTCCTCCCAAAATTGCATCTATAGTGCTGAGAAAAAGCACAAGATAATTTTCCGGAATACAAAAGTAGAAACAGATAGAAACCTCTAGCTGTCAGAATAAAGAAACATAATCAGTGTTTAGTGGGACTGCTGCCCAAGGTGGTCCTGAATTTAAATGCAGAAAATTATAATACAACATAATAAATAAATATTTGCAAATTGAGTAATGTTAAAGATACATTGGCATAATTTTGTCATTTGCGTTTTCTGGAAGTTAACCTTTTTTCCTAGTCAAATCGGGAAGTTCCATTGGTCTTCACAATAATCCTATGAGGTAAATGTTCTTAGTGCCCATTTTACAGATGAGAAAACTAAGAGAATAAATGATTTCCAAAGTACTATCAACCCAATAACGCTCAGAATTGAGTTCAAGCTCATTTCTCTCTACAAAAATCTATGATTTCTCCACTGCAGCTTTATTAAACTACAGGATAATGAAAATTTTGAGAAAATAAGGAGAAAAATCACCCACAATCCCACCAAGCTATCACAATAGTAATTATGTCTTTTGATACTTTGACAAATATGTTCTCCTTTCAATTATTATAAATACTTGTTTTGATTTCTTTGAATCCTAAAATGATCATACAGTTAGAAATGTGTTACACTCAATTTTTATTGATTTACAACTCTCATTTAGTATTATAGTCAACTTCTAAAACATTATTCTTTCCTTTTTTTACTAAAGACATTATTTTCTGACATTTAGTCAGAGAAATATAACTTTTGACTCACTGTTCAAAATCAAATAGAAAATTTATGTAAATGTGTATTTAGCTTTTTATTGGCTTAAAAATTGAGAAATCACTTTTATGTTATTTTAAACTAGAGAGAAATCTGTACTATGTAATAAAACTAGAAAAATACGAGAAGTCCATTGCAAATGGCTTTAACTTGTTAAGGACTCAGTCTTTAACCCTGGGTCACCCGGATTGAATATACAAGGATGTTTTCACGCAATTATAGTGTCCGGGGAAAAAATAATATGAAACCGTATTTATATCTCCAGTGCTCTGGTGTTTTATCTTCTTTTTTAAACAGTTATGACAGTTTCATCGCGTGCAAGTAGAACATGATATATGCTCACTTTTGGCAACTGGTGGGCGTGAAAAGTTGCTGAACTACCCAGAAGTCAAAACAAGTCGATAAGAACTTACGCCTTACTTCATATGACGGCTACTTAGTAAAACTATTGTTTTTCCATCTGACTCATGGTAGGTTCTATGGATAATAGAGTATCACCATGTTGCCCTGAACTCCTACACTAATAAATTATCTACCTTCAATAATTCATTTTGCAAACTATGCAGGATTAGTCAGCAGGACGTGCTTGCAGTAAGCCTCCCTCTTTGAAGGAGACCAAAGTGTAAGGTGCGCCCAGAGGCCAGTTCACCACAGCATCCTCAGCCCTCAGCGCCGTTCCCCAGCACACAGGCAATCCTCAGCTACACGTAGGGAAATAATTTTGAAAGCAGGAATGGGCAGAATGATGAAGACAAAATGAACATTAAGGTGTGATGGGACTTTTCCATCACTTAAAATAGTTTAACTCCCTGCCAAGCAACATGCACATCTTACCGTCGATGTTAGCAACATGTGAATTGCACAGCCACTGACGTGAGTCACCTCATTTTGATGGAACTTTGACCTATCATTGTCCGGGGTGAGAACTTGAAGCCTTGGCACCAACTAAGTCAACTGATTAGTAATTAATAAATACAAGCTTGAATTGGTTAGTCATTTGTTTTGGTGAGATAATAAAACTGAATACCAAAATAAAGCCAGTACCCACTCCCTTATATCTGATAACAATAAAACAAGAGAGTCTAGTTTTGTGAAGGGCACTGGTTTCCATAACCATTTTGACATAGACAGGACTAAAAATATTATTTAATGTGTCTGTCGTATTTGATCTGCCATTCTGGGAATTGGGATTAGAAAGAAATTTTGGAAAATTTCATATCAAATATGCTCCCTAGTCTTTTAATTATTTATATTTTAATACAGATACCCATTTTTAGCTTCATAACTGATTAAACATTAATGTTTCATCATTTTTAATCGCAATTGTCATTTGCGAGAATTATCAATGTATTAACATTTATACATTAATACAAGTGTCCAGTCTCAGAAAATACATCGATGTAAATTTCCAGAGATTATACATTAAAAATTGTCATAAATCAAACCCCCCACCTGAATACAAATCACTCTGGAGTAGAACTTATTATATGTTTGCAATGCCATAGCCATCACCGAGTGGGAAAAATATGTAAATCAGTTCACCATACGGTATTTTTTTTTTACTATAAGGTGTTCTCAATTTAATGAGTGCATTCTATATTCCAAGCATTTTAATAGGGATTTAGACATGGAAAAAGATAATAAATATCTCTTAGCAATAAACAGATAAACTGATGATTATAAAATATATGAGGGAGCAAAGTTTCTACGGAGAAAAACAAGGCCGGGAAGGGGTAAAAGGCTAATGCAATTTTTTCATTCTGATCAGTGAAGCCTCCGATGGCAAGGTAATATTTGAGAAGAATTTTGAAAGAAGTATGGGGAACATTATGTGGAAACTTGGAGGAGAATTATTTTGGGCAAAGACGCCCTGAGAGTAGAGGCCGAATGTCAGGAACCGGGGAAGAGAAGGGATTGGATGGAGTGATGGTGTTTGCATCCCGTGGGAGTTGTCGGCCAGGAAGGATTTGGAGCTTTCTCTGAAGTAGGTTTTACCAAATGACTGATATGTACAGATTCACAATTTAGAAAATTCACCTGAGCTATTTTGTAGAAGAACCTATAAAGAACAGGACTAGATTCTGGAAAACCCATCACAGGGCCATTTCAGCAATCCTCCGGGACACGGTCCCTGCTCTAACTAGATTTTATTACTTACACACTGCAGCCTGTAAGAGGACGGGTTGATTTCCTGTGGGGCATTGTGATAAGAGACAGTAATTTAAGGACCGTGCCGTAAAGGTAAGGGAATAAAAGAGCAGTGGTTGGGGTTAAGAATATTTTTATTTTCTTTCTTAAAACAGGAGATACCAGAAACTACGTATTTTGTATACTCTTGGGGAATGATTCGGTAGAAAACCAAATTGTGATTCAAGAATAGAGCTGAGAGTTGAGGATGAAATCTCCTCGTAGGGGAAAGATGGAATATATCCCAGGAAGGCCGGGAGGACGGACCTCAGACAACAAGGACAATCTGTCCATTACAGTAAAAGTGAAGCCAGGAGTGCAGACACAGAAGATGGTAGTTCTACTACATTTTTGGGAAACTTTTTTCCTAAAAATTCCTATTTCTGGATGAAATAAGAAGCAATATCATTAGCTGAGATCAAAGGATGGATAGGGTGTTGGAAGTGTGCTATACAGAAGGGTGTGGAAGAGTCAGATACGGAGAAGGGCCTTTAACAGCTGGGTGAACGAGCTCAGGTAGTTAAGTGATGCAAACAGCCCATTCCTGATGACTGATGACAGTCAAGTGAGAATAGTGGGCATCATGGCAAGTTCTTCGCCAGCTGCATTTATCTTTCAAGTTCAGGGGGAAAGCATGTGTAGGGATGTTTTGACCATTGTCAGAGATTGGCTTGGTGAGTAGAAGTAAATAAAATAGAAAACAACATGAAAATTATCTGCAAGGAAGCAATTATATTAATAAGTCATAAAACCTCAGCCAGGTGAGAACAGGAGTGATGAGAGGCAGAAGTGAGGGGCTCTGAAATGTTGGAAGCTCAAAGTATGAAAAGTCTCACTGAAGTCAGAGAAAGCTGACCTCCAGGTTCAAGAAACAGGTGGGTTAGAGGGCAGCCCCTGTGGCTCACAAGAGTAGGCCGCCAGCCCCATATGCTGGAGGTGGCGGGTTCAAACCCAGACCCGGCCAAAAACTGCAAAAATTGTATATAAGACCAGCACATTGTACCCCATGATTGCATTATCGTACACAGCTATGATTAAAAAAAAAAAAAAAAAGAAAGAAAGAAACAGGTGGGTTAACAGGGATGGTTCAAGAATAAAATGCTCATAAATGTGATGACAAAGAAGGTGTAATTCTTTCTTATGACACATTTATAGTCTATGTCATAATCAAAATTATTGATTTTGACAGGAACAGTATTAGAGAGAAAAAGAGATGATGAGGGTTTGAAATCTCCAAAGACGAGACTGGGTGTCCCTGGAAGTCTGTGGCTGTTGCTGTGAGTGACAATTTTGGGCCATACGATCTGATGGGCTGTGCTCCGAAGTTGGGAGTTTTATACTTGAGAGGAAGACTGTGGATTAGAAGAGAGACGAATCCGATCAGAGCGTTCCAGGTCATCTTCCAGCCCAGTGATGTGAAGGGTGTGGGGTGGTAGCCAGAGCTGGAAACAGAAATGGAAGAAAATATTTGGAAAAGGAGCTAACAATATAGGGAATTTTGTTTAGGTGAGAACATGGCTTCCCAGAGTGGAAGGTGTGTAGTTTTAGCTATGGGTGAGAAATAGCATTAGACTGGGCCATGTCCAGAGACAGGAGGCCAGCAGAGATCCCAGCTGGTGAGGGCTGAATGAGGAGATGGCCCCAGTCTTATTTATTTTATTTTTGTGTGAGGTTTTTGGCCGGGGCTGGGTTTGAACCCACCACCTCCGGCATATGGGTCCGGCGCCCTACTCCTTTGAGCCACAGGCGCCACCCAAGGCCCGATAGAAAAAGAAATGTAGGTTTTGATGGGATTTATCCTGATGGTCTCTGGGAAAGGGCTGTGGGGTTGAGGCTGTGAGCATTGAGAAGGAGGGGCCCGGGCAGCTCTCCAGCTTCCCAAACCTCTCTGAGTCCCCTTCTCACTGCTCTGCAATGAAAAGTATTTACATTTCTTGCTGGATTCACTGCTGTTTTATAGGTATTGACCAATTCTTTCAACCCCGACAGTGCTTTAAAGATAAATACCTATTATTTCTTGTGCAAAGCCATTATAATCAACACTAAGTCAGGTTATTAAACAAGGGAAGGAGTGGAGTTGCAATGTTTCTAACACAAAGAGATAATAAATGCCGAGGTGACGGACACTCAATTTACCCTGGTTTGAGTAATTCACGCTGTATGCCTGTACCAAAACATCACGTTTGCTGTAAGATATACAGCTATGTATCCATAATGATTAATTTTAAAAATATAAAAAATTAGTAAACCAAAACAAAACAAAAACGACTTCACATTTTTTCAGCGTGTCCTCACGGCACTAACTACTCAAAGTGTTCAGGACGTAAGTGTAAGATCCAAGCATACGGCGTGAGAGATTGTTTCTGTGGCAATATATTTTCTTTAACCAAAAATAAAAATTACTTGGAGCTCAGACCTGCACTTTACCAGCCAGTTAAATCCATCATTCACTTGTTATCAGATGAACCACATTATTATGAACACATTATATTGGTTATTATAAGCACATTGGATTATGTGGTTTGGAAAACCACATCATTTTCCAAAAGTGAAAAAAAATATAAGCCTACGATAGTGTACCTGAGACAAATCCTATCGTCTTCTTGCAGGAATGACCCAGCTTCAGAATTAACAGAGAAAATACGTAAAGAAAACATATTTTACCAAGCATGTGGACAAATGAGGAGACTGGCTGTTCCTCGTGGTGGTGACACGGCTGTGATGCACGGCCCTTCGCTGAGCAGAGGTGGGAAGGAGACCAGTGTGCCGCCCACAGACCCACCTCACTCACGCTGTAGGATGGAGGGCGGGACACAAGTGCTGTCCTCAGAGGGACCTGGAAAAGAGAGAAAAGACAAGAGGAACGTACAAACACGTCTCCGTCTAATTAAAGCAAGAGAGACAGTCCTCACTTGATTTCCAAGTCCATTAACACTCATGCCTATAACATGGTACCAATATGTAACTCAGTGTTGCCCAAATCCCACCAGGGCACGAAACTTACTTTTTACTTGATATAGTTTAAAATACGGCGTGTAATAAATAATGAAGGAGACCATAAATCTTATCAATCAAATACTATTAAATGCAACCATTTCTTTCATTTGAAATAACAATAAATGTTGCAAAAACCCGAAGATAAGTGGCTCATTTCCCCATCCCTTTTAGATTATCGGAATGCCAAACTCTGCCCCCAGCTGAGACACTGGCTTGCAGCCTCCTGGCGTTGCTAACCTGTCTTCTCCTTCCGCTCTCGTCTCTAACTGACCCTCTGCCCCCAGGACCTTATTGATAATGAAGTTACAGATTGGTAGAATATATAAATATTTGTGTTTCCCTTTTTTCCCCCAGAGTAAACAAACATGTTTCTCTGCATTATTCTAAATCAATTAAACTTTCCACTTGCCAGGAAAAGTACAAAAGGTCAAGTTCCTTTAAATGAGGCCTAATTAACATTCTCTGGCTGGATAAAGGGGTTATCAAAGATTAAAATTAATTTCCCTAAATGGTGAGTGAGTAACTATAAGCAATGTCTATTGTTTTGCTCAGGGAATTGCAACCACATTTCAACGGACACCTTCTGTCTCCTATGAGGGGCACAGGGGTGGTGGAAAGGAGATGGGCGGCCTTTGGTAGAATGAAGATGCAGACATTTGAAAACTGCATGAAAACAAGCAATCTGAATTGGCAAAGCCCTTTGGAATCCTTATTTTGAATATCGGAAAACCGTGGTGACAAGCAGTTTTAACGTTCCGAAGACAAATTTCAGGGAGCAAGATGTATAGAAAGTTAGGTCAAAATAAGTCGTGTTCAAATTAAGTTCTCAAAATGGAAAAAAGGAAGCATAGATCTAATTGGTAAAATTGGTGATTTGAATTGGTTATGACTCTTAATCAAAGGAATGTAAAAATGTATCTCAGATGATTAGCAATCTAACCTAATTAATTATCTAATAAATGTTTTAATCAGTAGAATAGGAAAAGCTCTGATGGTTACAATTGCCTTTGAAGACAGATGACTCTAAACTGCTTGAAATATTTCAGACATTTTCACCCCAGCCCTACTCTTACAATGTTTAAAATATATGATTTTTCGTGAATTCTGGTAGTCAAGATTGTCTTTTAAAAAGGTCGTGACTATTAGGACCTTTCCCTGGAGAATCACGCCCTGTACACCCTATGATCTCGTTCTAAGCTCCTCTTTCCCATTTTTTTTGTTTTTCTGGATGTTCTCTTTCCTTTGATTTTTAGTGCACTTAGTTTTTAGTGCAGTTTTTGTTTTCTGTGCAGTCAAGTACAGATTCTGCGCCTCTTTCCTCAGAAGAAAGCCCGAATCTGCGGTTTCTGAGCCTTCAGAGGTGGGTGGGTCCACGTGGCATTACGGTCTCTGCAGTTTTCTTGCAACTGGGGGCTGAGAAACGCTGCAACCCTTTTCCAGCCATCCCTGACACCTTTTGCTGATTGGAGCCTTGTGCAGGCTGGGAGTTGCACCTTTGGAAACCGGAGGTCTTGACTTTTCCCCAGAGTCGGGCTCAGCAGGACGGGCCGCTCCCGGCTCCCTGCACAGCGGCCGCGGCTCCGGGCGGTGACACCTGCTCCTGTCCGCCCTGTGGACGGGCTGCCCGGGGCTGCACGGATGGAGGTCACCTTCTACACTTGTCTGTTTTTTTCTTTTCGTTTCCAGTTGCTACGTGCGGTAGATTCTACTTTTCCGAAATTGTCACAATGTCTACCCATGAAAAAGGTGGAACCCCACGCCCCCCTTGCACCAACCTGAGGCTGCCTTCAGTAGCAACAGGGGACTTTCGGGGTGCTGCGTGAGCCCCAGACCAAGGTCACTGTGGGTGACATGGGTTCCTCCTTCCACTTAACGTGGGTTCTCTCTCTCTCTCTCAATTTTTGTCCTTGGAAAATAGCCATTATGTTGTAAACCCCCCACACGCGTGCATGCCTGAGTGTGTCGTGGCTCACACCCTCCCTGGAGTCTCAGGTAGCAGGCAGGTCCCGTGAAGCAGAGCTGAGACTGGACATGGTCCTGCCTGTCCCGCCCTGCTGTTGTTTGACCGGGTCCCCCAGATTCATGTGCTGGAAACTTTCTCCCCAGTGCAATGTTAGGGAGAGGAGAGCTCTTCACCAGGCCCTGCCCTCGTGGACACACTTCACTGTGGGTGTGAGCTGGTGACGGAGGAAGTGGACACCTGCCACCCCCGGACAGCGCTGAAAGAAGGGTCTGGCCACAGGAGCACCCTCAGGAGGGGACTGTCCAGCCTCCAACACTGTCAGAAATGAGTGTCTGATCTTTGTAAATTACCCAGTCTCAAGTATCTTGTTATATAGCATTTAAGTAAAAAAAAAAAAAAAAAAGTAAAACAGTGCCCCAACTGCAGATTCATGGCAAACAATATTATCTTTAGTCAGTTAAGTCTGGGGGTTTGTTACCCAGCACTAAATAACTGAATTTTATTATTATTATTATTATTTTTATTATTATTATTATATTTTTTTTTATTATTTATTTTTTGAGACATAGAGTCTCATTATGTTGCCCTCGATAGAGTGCCCTGGCATCACAGCTCACAGCAACTTCAGACTCTTGGGCTTAAGTGAGTCTCTTGCCTCAGCCTCCAAGTAGCTGGGACTACTGGCGCCCGCCACAATGCCTGGCTATTTTTGTTGTTGTTGCAGTTGTCATTGTTGTTTAGCAGGCCTGGGCAGCCTGGGTGTATGTGGCTGACACCCTAACCACTGAGCTATGGATGCCAGGCCACTAAAATATTTTTCATTATTGTAGGTGCTGAATTAAGGGAAATCAAAAAATCACCAACCCACCAGCCTCACTGTATGTGGCTGGTGACTTACTCACTGAGCTACAGGTGCCCAGCCACTTGAATATTTTTTATTGTTTTAGGTGCTGAATTAAGGGGAATTAAAAATTACCTCAGTCATCTCAGAAGAACTTACTATTAGTGTACTCCAATTTGTAGGTATCCTTGAAAGGTAAGGACTTTTTGTGACATAACTGCCAGGCTATTTAGTTAATGATCTACCACTAGAAAGGCCATTTCATGTGGTTATGAAGTTCTGAACAGTCTAATCTACAGTTTAAAAAGATCCATAGGGTTCAAAATATCAAATATTCAGATATCTATTTTAAACCACTAGAAAAATAAAATTAAGTTGGCAAACAGTAATGACATTTGTAGGATGATAGAATAGTAACATTTTCTCAAACATATATGGTCATATTTCTAGTAAATATCCACATTTTATTTCACTTAACTATTAAAGTTATATCCAATTGTTTTAGAAATTCAGCTTTGAAGCATGGTATCCAATGTTATTCAATGAATTTATTTGCAAGATTCCACATACAAATTGGACTAGATGAGGCTGAGAATATAAAATAATAGAATAATTTTGCATCTGTGTTTCTGTTTGGACAATAATAAAAAAAGAAAAAGAAGCCCTTGTAAAATGCATGGTTTAAGAGAAAAGAGTATAAAATACCTCGCAGGAGAAAATTGGCATATTATTTCTATATTTCAAGGTTCAAGTTCAACAAATATTAAGGGAGATTAGATTTTAAAAAAATATTTCTTCAGTTGGAAAAGAATGTAATAAAGTTTAACATGGTTTGGGATATAATTTAAAATGTTGCTTAAATTATTTTAGTTTCTTGAGGTTGAAAGCCAACAATAACCTTTTCTTTGATTTTTGAGAGCATGTCATAAATTTTTTGTTTTGTTACATAGGAACATGTATTAACAATAATGAAAGATACTAAGAATCAGATGATATGAAGTGTTTATTTTAGGTCAAGTGTCTTTTCACCTGTACTGGTAATGTTCCTGACAAATACAGGTACATTTCAAGGTCAGAAGAGAAAAAGAGAAAGAAAAAAGATGTGTGTGTATGAGGGAGGTAGGGATTGGGGGGGAGAGAGAGGAACTGTGAGATGGGAAGGGAGCAGCTTGTCTTGAACAGGCCAGAAAAATATGAACATTATATAGGGACACAGCAAAACAATGAAATAAACGGCTTTCTTCCAAAAAATATTTTATACTTTTTAGATCTAAAGAAGGTGTAACAGAGAAAATAGGTACAAACAACCTAAGAATTAAAAACCAAAAAGTTAAACTCCAGATCTGGCTAACATAAGAAAACATTAACCGTGGACGGGACGGTGCCTGTGGCTCAAAGGAGTAGGGCCCCCTATGCCAGAGGTGGTGGGTTCAAACCCAGCCCCAGGCAAAAAAAATAAATAAAATAAAATAAAAAGTGGATTTTATAAAGCCATCATTTCATTTTAACTATAGATAAATGGGTACGAGTGACTTTACAGCCTTTCTTTTTGTATATGACTTGTATATTACTTGCATATGTGGTTGGATTTGGTAACAATTTTATAACTTTTTTTTCCACATAAATTCCTATTGTACTTCTGATAGAATCATGGTGATAGGATGAAACTTATAACCATTTAAACCCTTTCTTAAAGTGTATTTTTCAAAGATTGGAACTGTCTCTAATTCCAAAGAAATAATACAATGGAAAAATGAGAGTTTAAAAAAAATCAGAAAAAATACCACTATAAACACTGGGTTTTCATAAATTAAATTTCCTCTCCCCCAAACCATGATTACTTAATGTTCACAAGAAAGTATAAATATATATTTTTTTGCTACTCAGATTACTCATTAATTATGATCTAGGGTTTTCTAAGCATTTGTCCCAAATGAATTCAAAGTTTAGTATCACTTTTTCTAATAATATTGAATTAAAACCAGTTAGCAAATAGAGTGTGTTCTAAGCAACCCCTCTCATAAATAGCTTAGGCAATTTAAAAGGAAACCATTACTATTAACCTTAAGAACATTCAATTATTTTTTTAGAAATATGTGAATAAGGAAATATCATAATATAGTTATTAGAATGATTCTTTTTAATTGAAAGGCCACAAAAATCCCTGCTGATACTGAAACAGCTACTGATGGCTAGAAATTGTTTCAAGTGCCAAATATTATAATATTAGGAGTGATTCCAATATTCCTATATCATGCTGTGATGCTTTTGTATTAATAAGACCTTTAGAGAAAACAAGAAAATTTAGTGCAGCTTCACATAAACTCTATATTTCTAACCATGCAATTGCTTAAAAAATGTTATACCAGAGTAAGTTGTTAAATACCAATTAAATCAGGACAAGGAGCCATATTGTAAGTCATGGTATTAGGATATTATGTAGGGCACCTCTGAAGGTTTAGTGCTATTTTAATTTCCTCTGAACCATGATGAAAAAGTTTCTACTACTTGAGAATTTGAGATGAAAGCTATGTGAGTCTCATCAATATTACATTTCCATGCTTTTCTTAATAGATTTCTCCTTCTGTAGCAATTTTACTTCTAGCAACAATTCCAATATTTATTTTATAATTAAATTTAGACGTTAGAAATGATTTGAACACATTGAATGCAATAATAAAACTCCTTAGGATTTTGCAAACGTTCTAAATCTTTTTCTTCCTTGGAAAATTTGTCAGTTAACACCTAGAGCAAAATTGTAAGGATTATATTAATATAATTGGAAAAATTCTGGTAACGTTACCAAATAATGATGTCAAATTGTTAGGGCTGTTGCAAGCTATATTTATTAAGAGAACAAGCAAAAATGTTGTTTTGCACTCAGATTGTTTAATATGGTCTTTACAATTATATGCGTTCAGGAGTATTTTACAGACAATGCTTGAAAATTATTTTTCTAGAGGCCTCCTGAGCCACTTTTTCATAATACTGTGAAATCGTATTTAGGAAGATATACTGGGACATCTTCTTGGGGCCTCCCTGCACATGGATGTGTTAAGGTCTGTTTGCACTGTAATTCCATCAGATAATGCCCATGGACACCCTGCCTGGAACATCAGGAGAGCCATTCTTAAAATACCTAACATAGAAATTCTGAGATAGAATTAGAGATTCCAAAGCACAGAATAAATGAGGAAAACTGCAGAGGAGAAAACAGGACAAAGATTGGTTTTTGCTGATTCTTGCATACAGGGTTTGATCTACATTATTATGTCACAAAAGCATATGGCACAAACTTCTTAGAGACCCCAGGCAGAATTTTCCACAGGCGTCAACTAGCTGCCTCAGTACCCATCCAAAAGGCAGTGGAATGAAGTATTTTACTGCGACACTCGTCTGAAAGGACAAGCTTATACGAGCTTCAGATCAACTGCTGCAGGACATTATGATGAGATGTTACCCAGGGTGAAACCATATCAAGGTCAAGTCCAAGGTCTAGGCTGGACACGTGGAAACAGGCCTCTGCTTCTGAACAGGGGGAAACAGACAGCAAACTCCACCTTCGTTCTCCCTTTACAAACAATCCAGGTGCTTTTCTGTTTCTTTCCATTTTTTCTTCGAATAGAACCTCATAAACCGTGTCCTATAAAGGCAATTCTTAGTAATTATTATGCAACTCTTACCTGCTGACCAAGAAAGTTAGTTGAGAGAGAAAATAGCCAGGGAATGCCCTTATAATCAGGGTGTCCCCATTTGCTGTTTTGTCTACAGCTGCCTGATTTATTTCTATGTGCCTACTGTAATTATTAATAAGATCTCTTTTTATTCTCAGCGGTGTCCCAGTTGGAACAATAAATTGTAGGGCAGCCAAATTTCAAACATCACTACATGGCATGATCCCATAAAAGTTTTTAGAAGGAAAATGCTATCTTTGGTAAAGTGGTTGGTTGGTATTAAACTTTGAAAAAAATTGTATTAACAAATTATAAACAAAAATTATATTTGAAAAAATCGAATCTCTGAGGAAATCTAGAAATTCAAAGCAAGCAACAGAAAATGTGTAACCTCTTATTTCTCCCCTGGGACCAACCCCACTGCAAGTCTTCAACACGCCCTTTGTCAACCATGTTCCTGCCTCTCCCTTGTACAAATACTATCTGGGGCAGTATAGACCATCAGCGTAGGGAGCAAATTCTTACCTTGTGGCAGTATTGAAATGAGGTTACTTTTCACTTCAGATTTTAATACTAAGGAAAATTTAATAGTAGAAAATAGAAAGCAAAGAAAAAATAATTCTAAGTAATGAGAGAGATTTCCAGGCAACATTCATACCGGTTAGCTTTTTTAGGCAAAGGCCAGGAAGAAATATAAAATCCCTCACTTCTCCTTAAAAGAGGTGGGGAGAGTCCCCATGGAACTTAAAAAGATAGTTTATGGGAGCCGTTTGCTGACATTTTGAGGATTATATTTGTGGCTTCTGCTAATGTCTAGGTGGTCATTCCTCAATCATTTGGACAGACACGTGGATTTAGATTAGGGAATAATTGCAACCATCCCTTCTGAAAGTCAGAATCCAGGGTGTCCCTGGTGAAGTCAGAGATCTAAGAGCTTCATTTGAAATACACTTGTGTTTTTTAAATAACAAAGTACCACTTACCCGTAAAGGTAATCAACCGTTAGTTCTGTAGCAATTGCTATTAGCCTAATATAAGGGTAAAACACTTGTCCTCTGTTTTACCTAATTTGAAAATGTACTATTTTATTTTTTTCATTTCTGTCACAGAAGCCAACATCTCCATGTGTCATTGCCCCTGAAGACCTCCCAGTGGGACGAGCTGTGGAGGGGGACACAGGGGCACTGATGACCGTGACCTTGTGCTGGCCAGGGCTGGTGCATGCGTTTGTGACTTAGTTGTCAACCAAAAAAATTTAAAAAGTAAAAAATTAAATATAAAAAAATGCAAAACAATAAAAGCATACAATTTAAAAATATATTTGTACAGTGGCACAATGTTTGGGTTTTAAGCTATGCTATTATAAAAGGGTCAAGACATTAAACATTTTTTAAAGTATGGGGCAGCACCTGTAGGTCAAAGGAGTAGGGCACCAGCCCCATATGCTGGAGGTAGAGGGTTAAAACCCAGCCCCAGCCAAAAACAGAGAAAGAAAGAAAAAGAAAGAAAGAAAGAAAGAAAGAAAGAAAGAAAGAAAGAAAGAAAGAAAGAAAGAAAGAAAGAAAGAAAGAAAGAAAGAAAGAAAGAAGAAAAGAGAAGAGAAGAGAAGAGAAGAGAAGAGAAGAGAAAAGAAAAGAAAAGAAAAGAAAAGAAAAGAAAAGAAAAGAAAAGAAAAGAAAAGAAAAGAAAAGAAAAGAAAAGAAAAGAAAAGAAGGGAGAGAGGGAGGGAGGGAGGGAGGGAGGGAGGGAAGGAGGGAGGAAGGAAGGAATTTTAAAAAGTATAGAAAGTAAAAATATCGTAATAGGTTAAGACGAATTTATTATTGGAGAAAAATATTTCTATATATTTCCGGTAGCCTAAGTTTCCTGTTTTTATAAAGTCTACAATAGTATTCGGTAATGCCCCAGGCCTTCACATCAATTCTCCACCCCTCAGAGACTTGCTCAGAGAAACTTCAGGTCCTGCAAGCTCCACTCACATTAAAGGTGTGTTTTAAAATCTTTTGTACTATAGCTTTTCTACGTTTAGATAGGCTTGCCTACACAAACGCCACCGTGTCCTGATTACCCACAGTACTCAGAACTGCCATCTGCAGAGAGCCCTGTGCTCCAGGAGTGATCGGCAGTACCAGATAGCCCAGGGGTACAGGGGGTGGACCCCCCGGGGGTGAGCACACTGCCCCCTATGGTTGTGCAGTGACCAAATCACCTAACAGTACATTGCTTGGAACATGTCATCGTCATTAACTATGTCTACAGGAAACTAGTACAGACGTACTCATTTGACTGCATTTGGCTTCACTGCCCTTCTGGAAGCTTCTGGAACATTGCATTCTTTGTACCAATTGAAGGTTCGTGTCGACCCAGCATTGAACAGGTCTGTGGGCGTCATTGCTCCAACAGAACGTTATCTCTTCACATCTGGGTGTCACATTGTGGTAATTCTCACCATATTTTAGAATTTTTGTAATTATTATTCTGTCTGTTAGGAAGATACCTGACTGATGATCTTACATGTTACTATTGTAATTGTTTGGGGCTACCAGGAGCCACACCCACGTCACACGGCAAAGTCAAATTGATCAAATTGAACAATTGATCAGTGTTCTCTAACTGCCCCACCAGCCAGTTGTTCCCCCAGCTGGCTCCCTCTCCTCAGACCTTCCTGAGATGTGACAATATTAAAATTTCCAGGAAAAAAAAGTTGCATGTTTCTTATTTTAAATCAAAAGCTAGAAATTTTATAATAGTTAAGAGAAGGGAGGTCACAAACCAAGACAAAGTAAAAGCCAGACCTCTTGTGCCCCAAATTTGCCAATAATTTGTGAATGCAAATAAAAAGTATTGGAGTGAAATGAAAAGTGTTATTCCAAAGAATACAAGAATGAGAAGAAAGCAGAACAGTTTTACTACTGATATGGAGAAAGTTTTCAGGCACTGGGTAGATGAAACCAGCCCGTAAGCCAAAGCCTAATGCAGACCAAGCTACTAATTCAATGAGGCTGAGAGAGGTGGGGAAGCGTCACAAGAAAAGTCGGAACCCAGCAGAAGCTGGTTCGGGAAGCGTCTCCCAGACAAGGAAAGGCAGGTGCTGGGGAGAAGCTGCACCGGGTTATCCAGAAGACCCAGCTAAGGTCGTTGATGCAGGTGGCTACACCACACTACAGATTTTCAGGGTAGGCTGAACAACTTTGTACTGGGACCTTCCTGACTAGAGAGGAGAACTCGAAGCCTTCAAAGGACAGATCGACCCTCTTGTCTGGGGCCAATGCAGCTTATGAGGTTAAGTTAAAGCCAGTGCTCATTCACCATTACAAAAACCCAAAGCCCCTTCAAATAAAGCTAAATCCACCTGCTGAAGAAAGAGCATTGTCACAGGATGATTTTCTGAACATCACAAGCACAGTGTGGGGAACGGCTGAGCAGAGGAAAGGTTTCTCCCACAGTAGGACCACCCAATGACAAAGCGTCAGGCCACCCAAGAGCTGATGGAAAAGCAGGAGAAGGTGAATGCTGGGCGGCCCCTGTGGCTCATTGGGTAGGGCGCCAGCCCCATATACCGAGGGTGGGGGGTTCAAACCCAGCCCTGGCCAAACTGCAACAAAAAAATAGCCTGGCTTTGTGGGGGGAGCCTGTAGTCCCGGCTACTCGGGAGGCTGAGGCAAGAGAATCGCCTAAGTCCAGGAGTTTAAGGTTGCTGTGAGCTGTGATGCCATAGCACTCTACCTAGGGTGACAAAGTGAGACTCTGTCTCTACAAAAGAAAAAAAAGAAGAAGAAGGTGAATGCTGTTTTCATACCTGCTACACGACAGCCGTCTCAGTTCTGTAGCCTGTGAATCAGAGAGTAATTTTGATTTTCACATTTAATTATTTAAGAAATACATCTCATAAATCCATAGCGGCCATAGAGAGGGATTCCCTTTTCTGGGCAAAGTCAATGGAAAACCTTTTGAAAAGCATTCACTATTCTAGATACCATTCTGAACATCCATAATTCATGTGAAAAGGTCAAAATATCGACATCCATGGGGGGATGGAGGAAGTTGATTCCAACCCTCACAAGTAATTACAAGGAATTCAAGACTTCTGTGGATGACGCCATTATGGGTGTGGTGGAAATTGCAGGGAAGGTAGAATTTAAGTGGAGCCTGAAGGTGGGAATGAAATGCACAATCTCACAATAAAACTCGAAAGGATAAGGGTTGGTTGTTATGGATGAGCCAAGAAAGTAATTCCTGGAGATGGAGCCTACTGCTGGTGAAGATTCTTGAACATTGTTGAAATGACAACCAAAGATTTAGAGTGTATCATAAACGCAGCTCATACGGCTGGGGCAGTTTTTGAGAGGTTTGACTCAAATTTTGAAAGACGTTCTACTATAAGTAATAGGCTGTCGATAGTGACACAAGCCACAGAAAAGTCCATCATGAAAGGAATAATCAGTTGACCCAACAAACTTCAGAGTGATCTTAAGATGCGTCTGCAGCCGCCCTAACCCTCACCAACTCCACGCTGGTCCGTCAGCGGCTTCCATGTCAGGACAAGATCCTCCCCGCCCCACACACCCCCCTCTACAGAGAGCATCACTTTTCAGGTTTCAGATGATGGCTAGCATTTTTTAGCAGTCAAATGTTTTAATGAATATATGAGCATTTTTTAGACATAATACTATTTCACACTTAATAAATGAAAGTGCAGTATAGATTTTGGGAAACCAAAAAAATGTGTGAGGCTCGATTTACTGAGATACTTGCTTTAGTGTGCGGTCTGAAGCAAAACCCACAGCCCGTCTGTGCCTGTTAAGGCTTTGGATGTGCCCGGCATTTGTGCTACGTCCTCTATGGGTTTTATCTTATTTAATTCTCGAAAACATCAAGAAGTTAGTATTATTGTGTTCCCCATTTTAGAGTAAACTGAGGTACAAAGAATTTAAATGACCATGGCGCCTGTGCCTCATCGAGTAGGGCACCGGCACCACATACCAAGGGTGGCAGTTTCAAACCCAGTGTTGGCTGAACTGCAAAACAGAAAAATAGCCGGGCATTGTGGCGGGCGCCCATAGTCCCAGCTACTCGGGAGGCTGAGGCAAGAGAATCGCCTAAGCCCAGGAGTTGGAGGTTGTTGTGAGCTGTGACTCCAGGGCACTCTACCAAGGGCGATAAAGTGAGACTCTGTCTCTAAAAACATACAGGCGAAACTTACTAAATGCAGAATGCAAATGTCTTCATACAATAACTAAGAAAATGCCATGAAGGCTATGTAAAACAGTTTGATGAAAATATTTCAGATTATAGATGAAACCAGCACATTGTAACCCTTGATTGCACTAATAAACTCAGCAATGATTTAATAATAATAAAAAAAGAATAAAAAAGTAAAATAAAAATAATAAAAAATAAATAAATAAATAAATAAATTTGGAGCTATTTAGAGCAGCTGGTCCCTACGCAGGCCACTTTGTTTATGGAACACAAAAAGTATTACCTGGTGCACCATAATGTGGCTTATTAACGTTCCCCCTTTCTTTAAACAAGGTTTTGTTTCCATTTTTATTTGGGGTTTCAAACTATTCTCCTTGATCCAAACAAAACCCTATTCTTCAGTCTTACCTCACTTATGTCCTTGCAAGAAATTCTTATAAAAAAAAAAAAAAAAACCTACCCTAGGCCTTGTTCTGACGTGAGCCATGATAGATGATGCTTGAATAAAATTATAAAGAGCTTTGTAAATCTCTCTTGTAGATTCACAACATGGTTTTCATGAGATTTAAAACTATAAAACTAATAAAGACAAAAAATCATCATAAAGAAGGAAAAATGGGTCCTTCATGAAACAGAACTTTTGTTTATTGTGAAAAAGGTAAACATCACGAAAGCGAATGATCTGTACGTAATTTGCAAACAATAAAGAGCGCGAACTAAATGCTGAATTAGATGTGAGTGTTAAAATTAGGAGCCGACACAGAAGGGATGCAGAAAATAAAGTTCAACTAATCAATAGACTTGACATAAAAATATTGCTGAGAAACAATTTAGAAGAAAAATAACATCCATGAAAGAAATTTGAAAATAATTTGATTATTTCAGGACTCTACGGCAATCCTCTTCCCCACCTGAGCTCATGATCAGTTAAGAAGCAAATGGGTCAAGGGCATTGGATGGACTGTTACTGGGTGGAAGCAAGTCACGCTACTTGCTTCAGACTTTCCTTGTACACAGCTTATCTGATTGACCACAACTAAACCACACGGAGCAGAAGAACCACCAAAGTGAGCCTCATCAGCCCACGGAATTGCAAGAAAAAATAGTTTTGCATTAAGGTGCGAGGTTTTGGACTAGTTCCTTACTCAGCCACAAACAGAACTATTAGAGCACATGGCTTGGGTCTGTAGCTGAAAACTAAGCCTCAGAACTAGATGGTCTAATCTCACTGGTCTTGGAAATGCCTGGAAACCAGAAGGCTCTGCTCACCGGGGCTGAGTCTGTCCCACGTTGAGAAGCAGAGTTGAATACAGGTAGTAGCCACATTCTAAAGAGACAAAGGATGTTTGGAGAGTACTTAGAGATCAAAAATAGACCTGCCATTCGATCCTATAATTCCTCTACTAGTCATATATCCAGAAGACCAAAAATCACATTATAACAAAGACACCTGTACCAGAATGTTTATTGCAGCCCAATTCATAATTGCTAAGTGGTGGAAGAAGCCCAAGTGCCCATCGATCCATGAATGGATTAATAAATTGTGGTATATGTATACCATGGAATATTATGCAGCCTTAAAGAAAGATGGAGACTTTACCTCATTCATGTTTATATGGATGGAGCTGGAACATATTCTTCTTAGAAAAGTATCTCAAGAATGGAAGAAAAAGTATCCAATGTACTCAGCCCTACTATGAAGCTAATGTATAGGTTTCATATGAAGGCTAAAACCCAATTATAGAACAAGAATATGGGGAAAGGGGCAGGGGAGTGGAGGGGAGGGGTGAGGTTGGGGTGGAGGGAGGGCAAATGGTGGGATCACACCTACGGTGCATCTTAGAAGGGTACAGGGGAAACTTACTAAATGCAGAATACAAATGTCTTCATACAATAACTAAGAAAATGCCCTGAAGGCTATGTTAATCAGTTTGATGAAAATAGTTCAGATTGTATATGAAACCAGCACATTGTATCCCTTGATTGCACTAATGTATGCAGCTATGATTTAAAATAATAAATAAATAAATAAATAAATAAATAAAGAGACAAAGAAGATTCTTAAATAGGTAACCTGAGTTTTATATCCCAAACTTCATCAGAAAATGCACACTCCTTTTTCACAAGGGATTCAGAGAAGAGAAGGTGAGGTAATAGAGGCAAAAAGGTCACCTTTATTACTGTCTCCATGTGGAAATATGGAGCAGCTGGAAAGTCTGTCCCAGGTCCCACCCCCACCACCACCTCCAAAGAGAGGCTGCATTTTATTCGGTAAACACATATCCTTTAACTATCAGGGGATCTCATTTTGCAGTCTGGTTTTCTGACAAAACTTGATCATCCCTGAGGTTCAAAGCATCTTACGGAAGCTGTTTCTGCATTCACTTCAACCCTTGACCTAGGACAGGAACATTAGATTCAATGAATGAATAAAAGCTCCCAACTTTTCCCATCTTACATCAGACAAAAACAGTTTAATTACTTTACATAACCTACAGTAGATAATAAAATATTTAGGTGAGTTCATATTATGATTTTCTCTTTTTAAACTGTAGGGTAATTACAAGTAATCCACCAACCTCTTTTCCACCCCAATTAAATAGGAACTGGGGCATATGTGGGTGGCAGAGAAGTTGGATTGGAAAGTTAACATAAATAAACTCATGAATTCACCTAGAATTATTTTAAGCATGGAGAAAATTATAATGAATTTTAGTTAGTGTAATGAATTAAAAAATAAAACAATGCCTATTAAGTATTTATGATTTCTGCTTTAGTCCTGGTAAACTTACTTTTAAAATCACCTTCACCCTCTGCTTTTTGGTGGGCTGCATGGAATTTAATTACTATTAATTACTGTTATTATTTCCTGATGTTGCTTATCACATATTTCATTTTTATGCCAATTAGAGTATAATTATTAGCATAATGGACTCTACAAAAACCAATTATCCCATGAGACTAGATGGGATTTATCTCTAGTAATTGAGTCTCACAATTTAAGATCAAAATAAGTGAATCAAAATGAAAATGCAGACTCATTAATCCCCCAGGCATCAACAATAAGGTTGATTTGCTTTTCAGTCCCAAATTAAGCTGATGGTTTACCGCATCACATTAGTTGATATATAGGCCCAGTTTACCGTGATGAGTAAAACTATGTTTTCCACTTAAAATGCAGCCCCAAGCCATATATCTTCATAAAACTTTTTTAATCAGAGTTTTGCATTTGATCCACACTACCCATGCACACGTGGGAAATTCTGTTGCAGTATTTTCTGGGAACGCACTAGTAACTTTGATAACCTAAGAAAGAAGATTTAGTTAAAGTTTGCATTTCCCTTTCCAAGAAAGCAGAGTGGACGGCCACTGATTTGTTATGAGATTGTTCTTCTGAGAGTATTTTGGGGAATTACCAAAGTCCTGCTCTTTTGAAGTGATAGTAAAATCTGAATCGTAGACACGGATCTCTTTAGAGGGATTCACTGTAAATACCTGGTAGCAACGTAGTAAATGGGACTGTGTGGTCTGATCTGATTTACATTTCCAAAAAGGAAGATGAGCACATGAGCACATGTCTGGGACACAATGGGGAAGAAAACATTATTCTAGTAATTTTATACCCATGCAAAACTCATACCAGCCTGTACATACAAACACGTTTGTTTCTCTGGAGAATAATTCTGGTACCCGGGTTGTTTTAGAAGAACAGAATCTTAAGGATGAGTTTTCCAAATGGGCTCCGATACTTTTCAAAATTAGTTTTAGATTAAATTTTAGATTTAATCGAAATTAGATTTAAAGGCAGTGAAACCCTATTTCCAGCAGCAGAGATGACACCTGTTGTAAAGTGGGATAGAAATACGTAAGATATCACCTGTGAAAACTCCTAATCGAGCACCTTTAAAAAGCAAGGTTCAGGCAAAAAGTGGAAACCTAATAAACATATGTATATTTAAAATAAATAAATAAAGTATAACATCAAAAAAAATAAAAATAAAATAAAAAGCAAGGTTCCAAGTCACCATATATTTGATAACTTAGAACATTTTTGCCAAACAAGTGTAATGAAATTGGCTGCTTGTTCCTAACTGTTCCTGACAAAGTGAAGAAAGGAAACGATTAACTCAGGGCTTCAAATTCCCTACTCAAGCTCCACAAAAAACCCTGAAAATTTCTATATATTTCCTGAAAGAAACCTTTATCTCCTATCGTCACAGAGCTGAGACTGTTAAAAACTCAACCCAGAATCTCATCCCCGGAGCAGTCAAATTGCTACTCAAATTGAATTACTCTTCAGGATGCCACCCGCTAAAGTGAGGGACTTCGCTGGGAAGAAATGAATCCTGAAAATTGGAATTGCAAGATATGGCAAGATCGTAATGAAGCCGGGGACTTGAAGTCCCAACTTCTGAAGAGCCTTTTTTGATGGCCGAGGAAGCCCTCCACCCCATCTGTGTTAACCCTACTTTGCAGCTCCTCAGAGCCAACCCCTGTCACCTCTCTTTGCTTCTGGGCTCACATCCCCATAACCCCAGAAAGCTGAGATGCGTGTGTGGCCGTGGGAGGGTGTGCTGCGCTCCAGAAGAACTGTGCATTTCTCGATTTACACGGACAGAAGATGGAGAAGTCGTGTGGGAATGGGGGGTTAATGGTAGAAAGAACAGAAGGTTGGATCAGGTCAAAATGATTCGTGGGCATAAAGCAGAGGTTCTGGGTTGACGCTGTGCCTACCGAGTTAGAAAGGGCTCTAACAGTTCTCTATTTTGTTGGCTGAAACATGGACCAAGAAATAGTCTATACCAAATTCAAATGAAAATTCACAACGTCCTATTGCACAGCAGTAAAAGAAGTTATCCAAAGGTTTGGAGATTGGAACACGAGAGCGGGTTTACCACCTCAGACTGTTCAGTATCTCTGGACGGTAGAAATTGCAGCAGGAATTTGTGCCATGGGACTGAAATCCTTAAATCCTTTTTCCTCACCCAATCCTCACCCTATCCACAAAGTGAGGTCGGCGTGGTTATAGGGGCCAAGGTCAGAGCAGTGATAGAACTGTCTGACCCTTACAGTGTCCCAGCAGTGAACCAGCTGAGTAGGTCATTTAATTTTTTATTCTACACAAATTGAACATTCCTAATCTGAAAATCTGAAATCCGAAATGTTCCCAAACACAAAACTTTGTCAGCATCAACATGACGCTACCACTGGTGAATTCTGTACCTGACCTCATGTGACAGGTCACAGTCAAAACGCAGGCACACGGTGTGCACCCTTTATTCAGTGGGGTCACTGTGCAGTAACGTCTAATGAAAACTCAGTGTCACAGGCAGAGGGGGAAGCCTGCTCTTGCTGCCGCTGTTTACCAGCCAAGGCAGGTGTTCTGGGGACGCTTCTGTGCTGCCTCTTTACCCGGAACACATAATTTTTTCACAGCAGTAATGGCATGTTATATTTTTTACTGTTAAGTATTTAGATTTAAATAAGTATAAGAAAATGGCTGTTTATTGGTAGCGAGTAAATTCAGCATCAGAAATGATGGTGATGGCAAACCACCAGAGATCAGGTACATGGCTGGCTGAGATGGTGATAAGCCTGATTTCCGACAGCTTAATATACACAAGCGTTGTGTCATGTACAAAATTATTTAAAATACAGTCGAACCTCTATGCGTTGACCACCCAAGGGACTATAACAAACAGTCCCACATACAGAGGTGGAGAAAATAAGGGACTAGTCTTAGTGTACTGATAAGGACAGAGGGTACATATCCGGCCTACACGCATTAGATCAGCTTGAGGAAGTGGTCAGTGTGGGGAGATGGTCAATTATGGAGGTTCTGTTGTGCTGTATAAAATTTCCTTTAGGCTCGGCGCCTGTGGCTCAACGGGCTAAGGCGCCAGCCACATACACCTGAGCTGGCAGGTTCGAATCCAGCCCGGGCCTCCAAACAACAATGATGGCTGCAACCAAAAAACGGCCAGGCGTTGTGGTGGGCGCCTGTAGTCCCAGCTACTTGGGAGGTGGAGGCAAGAGACTCGCTTGAGCCCAGGAACTGGAGGTTGCTGTGAGCTGTGATGCCACAGCACTCTATCTAGGGTGACAGCTTGAGGCTCTGTCTCAAAAATAAATAAATAAATAAATAAATAAATAAATAAATAAATAAATAAATAAATAAATAAAATTTCCTTTAGTCTGTGTGTAATGTATAATGACCAGGGGGGAATATTGTGTTTAAAGTTGGGTTTCATCCTCAAGTGATCACATTATGTAGATACAAATACAGTTGACCCTGGAATAACGCGGGTGTGAGCTACAGGGCTCCAGTTACACTCGAATTTCCTCGCACCTGTCCAGCAACACCAGCCCCTCAACTCCCTTCTCCTCTGGGTCCACTCAACATGAAGACAATGAGGGTAAAGGCACTTAGGATGACCTAATCAATATATTTTCTCTGTTTATGATTTTCTAAATAGCATTTCCTCTTCTCTAGCTTACTTTTTGTAAAGTACAACATAAAATATCCGTGATATACAAAACGCGTGTGAGTGTTTATGTTATCAGCAAGACTTCCAGTCCACAGTGGGTGACTCGTAGTTCAGCTGTGGGGGGATTAAAATGATTTCTGGATTTTCGGCTGCATGGGGGTCAGTGCCTCTGGCCCCTGCATTGTCTGATGGTCAATTACATTCAAAAATTAAAAAAATACCTAATCCTGAGCACTCTTGGTCCCAGGCATTTTGGATAAGGGATTCTCAGCCTGTATAAGCAGGAGAGTTCCAGGTCAAGTGAACAGAAGTCTTACTTGAATTATAGAGCAGTTATGGAGCCTCAACCAATTCTCAGACTTAACCCTTTTACAGACCTAGAATTGTCTGAACAAGGACAAAAAACACCCAGAGTATGACCAAAACTTATCTTGTTAATCTTTTCTCCACCCAGGTGAATAAATAAGACAAGATGCATTGAATTAAAGAAAATAATCGTGCTTTTCAGGAATTACTGGAAACCAGTTCTGAACTAAAACTAAGTCAGGGGCCCAAATTATAACTATGATCCACCAGTTCGAGTGGGGCTCGTAGAAGTCAGGTGATCAGTAGGAAATCTTAGCTTCCATTCATCCCAGGGTGGGTCCCAGGGTTCCTGGACCCACCTGTGGCTGTTTCTCCATTTGTGAAATGAATAATTGGAATAGACGTTAGCCACTGGCAGAATCCTCACCTTGCTTCCATAACCTGTGGAGTCAGGCTATTATGACAGGGAAGCTCGGGCTGAATCCAGGTGAGCTGCCTCCACCAAAGAGCCCGGCAGAGCACACGCTGTATTGAGGTCCCAGGGGGCGGGCCCCACAGAGCACCACCATCGAGGCTTGAAGGACGCAGCTGAGATTCCCACCACAGCCCTACCGCACTCACCTCTTTTGCTTGTTCACCAAACAGATAGATCTCAGGGAACGACAACGCGTTACCGTGAACTTCACCAGGTGCTGACTCCCACTGCAGCTGCTGTTCCAGATATGATTCTATTGTTTGAGGAAGTTAATGTGTTCCCTGAGAACTGGTATGCAACTGCTGATTTGGAAAATATTTTCTCCTGATACCTGTGAGTGTAAACCTCTAGAAACCATTTACTTTCAGCTAGCAAAGCCAGCAATGCACTTCCACTGCCGTATAATAAGGATTTATCACCTCTCCAGCCCTGTGTCCATATTTAGTCCATAAGGAATGGGCCTTTCTTTTCTGCACAATATCCCATTATTTCATCATGCTGTTGATGATATGTTAATAGAACCTCATAAGCAAGAAGTAAAGACTCCCCAGACTTATTGGTAGGGCTTTTGCTTAGCAGATGGTGGGAAATAAATCTAACAAACCTCAGGGGCCTTTCACCTTAGTAAACTAACTTGGATTATATAGTGTATGCGGATATTTCCATAAGAGGGAAAGATAAGGTGTTACATCTTGTCCCCCCTACAGACAAAAGAAAAGCATAGTCCTCTGGAGGCCTCTTTGGATTTTGGAGGCAATATGATTCTCACTGGCCATCACTTCCAACTGGTGTGCCACAGAAAGTTTTAAAGATAATTAATTAAATTATTTTTGAAAGACATTCAAAGCACAATAAGCATATTCTTTTTTCACTCCTTTTTTTCATCAACATCATTTAAGTGTGTCACAGAAGTTTAACTATAGGTTCAAGTGTGCTGTGAGATAACATCTGTAACTGAAGTTATGCACATTAAATAATTACTATCTGCCGGTTCCCGTTGTAATTTCTTTAACTGCCTTAACTCAACGCCTCACAGGTCCCGGAGGTCACCGTCACTGTGTCTTCCCAGGCAACGGAAGGGTTGTGTGTTTTTTCTGACCATAGGGAAACAGTCCCACGAAGTAGATGGATGAAACTTTCTTACAAGTCAAAATGTTTCATGCTTTCTCCCACCGCTTTGCCCCAGAGTCACATAATACGAATATTCGCATGACAGAAGGGCCACTGATTAAGCTAGGGGGCCAAACTTCATCGCAAAGGGCACAAGCGGGCCTGGGGGTGAGGGCGTGACACCCACGGGGGCCTTTCCTCTTGTTCTCTAAATAAGGGACCAAGGTTGGAGTTTAGGTTTGTCGACTAGGGAATTATGGAACGGTATTCAAACATTTGCCTTTCAACTCACTGCCTTTAAATCAAAGAGCACCGATTTGGGGGAATTTAGATCATGAGATCCATGTTAATTTTAAACACTTCAGCCTGGGAATTCCTCTATTGTATCTGGTAGAGTGTATTGATTGAGATTTTGAGCTTGGGACACAGACCTCCCGGATCAAATCCCAGCTCCTGTGCTTAGCAGTGTTATTTTAGGCAAATTACTAAAACGTTCTTTTCTTCAGTTTCTTCCCTAATAAATGGAAATATACAGTATCTACTTCGTAGACTTGAGATCAGATTTGCTAAGGATATTAGTCATGTAGTAAGCATTAACAATGAACCCTTATAATTTTGTGTAAGAAAGGAAATAGAAAAACATACAATATATTCATATCTGCTTGTGTGTTGATACAGAAATGGTGGAAGAATGAAAAAAAAAACTACCAAAAACATCTACTCACATATTCTGGATACTAATCTCTTACAAAATCCATAAGACACAACTATTTTCTCCCATTCCGTGAGTTGTTTTACTGTTGATGCATAATTTTTTTAATTTTCATAAAATACAATTTTTCTATTTTTTCTTTTGTTACCTGTTTCTTTGCTGTCGTATCTAAGTAATCGCTGCCAAATCTGACATCGTGAAGCATTTGCTCTGTATTCCCTTCTACGAGTTCTATAATTTTCGTTCTCACGTTTAAGTCTGTGATCCATTTGGAATTAATTTTTGTACATCATGTCAGGTAAGGGCTCAACTTTATTCTTTTGCACATGGATCTCCAGTTTCCTCAGCACCATTTGTTAAAGACACTGTCCTTTTCCCATTGAATAGTGTTGTGGTTATCGACCCAAAGGAAGAGAAAGTAGGATCTCAAAGAGATTACCTTTACAACTGTTTTCATGGCGATGTTTTCACCATAGCTAAAACACAAAGCAACTCAAGTGCCCACCAACAGTTGAACAGACAGGTGAAATTTTGTGCTTGCATAGGATACAGGGACAAAATTCAGACACGCCACAACAGGGATGTGCCCAGAGGACATGTTGCTAAGTGAAATTATACAGTCACAAAAAGGCAAATCCTGTGTGACTCCACTTACACCAGGCTGTAAGAGTGGACAGAGAGATCGGGAGGAGAATGGTGGCTCCCTGGGCCTGGGGGAAAGTGAACGGGGAGCCACTGCTTAATAAGCATTCAGTTTCAGCTTTACAAGACGAAACGTGTCATGGAGATGGATGGGGGAGATGAGGATGCAATACTGTGAATGTATTTCAGCTCTGAACTGCACACTTAAAATGATTTTGATGGCGGATTTTATGTTATATCCATTTTAGCACTAAAAAATAGAAAAAAATAACCAAAATTTACTTTCTAGGGAGAGAAAGCCTCAACCTTTTTATTATACATTTTTATTTTTATTTATTTTTTATTTTTTTGAGACAGAGCCTCAAGCTGTCACCCTGGATAGAGTGCTGTGGCATCACAGCTCACAGCAACCTCCAATTCCTGGGCTCAAGCGAGTCTCCTGCCTCCACCTCCCGACTAGCTGGGACTACAGG
>CAUYRH010156304.1:0-16353 GCA_963574655.1 Perodicticus potto | reverse complement strand
AACAGCAATGCCCAACTCGTCCCGCCACCTCCGGCCCCCCCCCCCCCCCCCGCATGTTCAAGGGGTGGAACTTACTCATTCCCACCAAACACAAAGAAAGCCTCTACTCTGGTGGGAAGGGGCGGGAACTCTTTTGGTTTCCAAACACCTTCACCTGGTTCCCTGGTGTGGTCCCTGGGCATTCTCAGGTGAACCAATGACACAGACAACTCTAGGCAGGGAGCCAAAAGATTTGGATTCAAATTCCAGCTCTGCTGTGCTCCTGCATCACCCAAAGTTGTTTTCTCATGTGTAAAAAGGGGGAGCCTCTGCCTCAGGATTGGGACAGCAAGAGAGTATGTGTCAAACACCTACTCAGGGCCTGGCACCCAGCAGGCAGGCACTCAGCCACTGCAGAGTCTGAACTGACTTTGAAGCCCCAGTAGTGCCTTGTGCCTGGTGCTCAGGGATTTCAAAATGGGACTCCACACAAGCTTCCTTGGCCACCTCACTGGGGTGTTCCCAACTCCAGGCCTTCTCTCCAGGAAAGTGGCTCCAGGCCCCAGAACATAGCAGATTCCTGGAATGCAGACTCCTCCCCCCCATGCTCTCCTTCCACCCGGACAGGGTCTCCTGTGCTTCCCTCCACAGCACATCCTGAGCCCACTGCCCACACCTCACCTTACCAGGTGACGAGGCGCAGGCCCTGAGTCAATGCTAGCTGAATGAATGAATGCATGAACGGACGCAACCACCTACGTGCCTGGTATTTTGAGCCTTCTGAGTACCTACTGTCATCCCACCTGGCGCCAGCAGGCAGCCTGAACATAGGCAACCCTGCGCAGACTCTAGAGGCACACAGGGATCTTCACACATTTACTCTCTTCTCACATTTACTTCACACATTTACTTACTAAGCCTACTGCCTCGGACCACTGGTGAGACCTCAGGAGATACACACAAAGCCTCAAGAGCTAGCCTGAGCCCCGCTCCCCATAAGGCCCCCTGACGACCACCTGCACAAAAGCTCTGGCCTCCCTCACACGGCCTCCTCAGGGCACAGCAATTCTTTGGCAGTCAGTCAGTATCTCTTCCACCAATTTCAAACTGCCTTAAAATATTTTACTTTGGGATTTATGTTTGTGTCTGTGTGTCTGGCCAGATTTCTATCTTCTAACTGTCAAGTCAAGTACAGAACCCGCCTCCAACAGCTTAGGAATGCTCAACACCCCTGCTGATCTGACGCTGGGTCTGCCGGCCACCTCCTCCCCACTGCAGCGCTAGGTCCCTTCACCCATCTCTGCTGCCACTCACTACCAAACAACATGGAGGCATGCTGCACCAGACACTGGCCACGCTGGTCCCCAAATCCTCCTGGCCTCTGTTAACACTCCTCAGCTACACAACCTCTGGGCCCCACGCCTCAGCCTGGTGCAAAGTGTGATCACTATGATTTCACCATCTGAAATCAGGTCTCATCTTCCTTTGCAGCCCCGTCTCTGATCCCTACTCTGCCTCTGTCCACATGCAACACCCCAGCCCAATGAAACCTGGGCCCAGCCTCACCCCATGTACCTCCTCCACACTAATCTCCATAGAACTAGGCAGGGCAGGCCCTTCCACACACCTCCAGCCTCTGACCCACATCACTAATGCTCTTACATGAAGGGGTTAAGGCCCAGTCTTTGGAATGAGACAAAATCAACTCTGGCTCTACCATATGGAAAGCCATGGCATATGGACGAGTTGCTTAGTTGCTGTTCCTCCACTGTAAACTAAGAATCAGAACCTTACTGGCTGGTAAGGTATATATGGAATAACCTCGCCCCCAACCTGCCCAGGCTAAAGACACCATGAATGAGACACACCAGGTCTGTGCGTATCTATGTACACGCTCGGGAGAGGGCCACACATCACAGAGCTGTAGAAAGCTCAGATGAAGGAAAGTGAAGTCCAGAGGGGTAAACCCACTAGCCCGATGGCACAGTTAAGGAATTAACACAGCCTCACCACGCGGCATGCTGTGTGGGCCAGCAACATGGACAAGCAGCTCAGGTCTTGCCCTGAACCTACCACAGATTCAGCAGAGAGAAGGCCCTGAGGCACTCAAGCCCAAAGCCCTTCCTCTTTTGACTTTGTCTTCCATCCACTATGACACCTACATGTTGACAGCTGTGACTCAGAACCTGCATTTTTAACAAGCTCCCCAGATGATTTGTGTGTACATTAAAGTTTGAGAGGTATTATTCTACAACAGAGCCCCCACTCCCCTTCCAGCCTAAAGTTTCCTCCAATACACTGTGTTTAGTTCTTGGGTCTTATGTTGTATGTATTTCTCACACTGCTATTGGGGGACAGGTAGATAGTATAGTTAGCAGTGCAGAGTCTGAGTCCAAACTATTCCGTCCAAAGCCTACTGCCTCGGACCATTGGGGAGATCTCAGGAGATACACACAAAGAGCGTAACACAGTGGCAGAGTGTCTGCCACTCTGCACTGCTCTTGGACACATCAGCTCTGCAGAGATAAGCGCTGATGTAGGGAAGGGGAGGGATCTCTGAGGCACTGATACCATGATTTGGTGGGAGGGCATTCCAGACTGAACAAATAAAAAACAATCGTAGGAAGTAACAGGTGAAACTTCATTGATCAACACACCGTAAGGGCTGTACACTGAAATGTTAACCAGAGAGGCCTGAAAGCCACTGAAGGCTGATGTGATGAGACTTAGGCTTTTAAAGATGACTGTGGGGTAAGAATGAAGCAGGGAGACCAGGTCCCAGACGTGGTCAAGACAAGACATAAATATCAGCCTGGAGTAAGATCACAAACAGCAGTTAGTTCTGGACATAGAAGAGAGGGCTGATAAGCTGGACATGGAGGAAGGAACCAAAGCTGGCTGGCTGTCTGCGGCCCAAGTCCTGTGAGTAAAGTGGCCTGAGATGGCCAAGATGGCCATGCAATCAGGAGGATGTGGGGAAGAAGCCTGACATGGAAGACTGGAGCTAAGAGAAGAGCTCCAGGCCCAGGCCCAAGTGACCATGACACTTCTCTTTCCTCCAGAGTCCTTTCACCACTGTGGAATCTACACAGAAAAGATGCTTATTATTCCATCAATAAACAGCATGGAAGTACAGAGTGGGATGCAGTTTTTGGAGGGTTAATTAGGTAAGGATTTCTAAAGCAGCATCTTCTCTAAGGAGTTGAGAGGATAAAGATTCCAAGGCTTCAGAATGGGGATACAGAATGGTCCCTAGAGACTGGCTTACTTTAGGGAAGGAAAGCTAAAGGACATAAAAGGGGCACAGGTTTGGGAAAAAGTAGAGATGACACAACGAGAGAGGTGGTTCTATAGGAGAGGTGGGAGCAGGAGAAGCAAGAAAGAGGTGGGCAAGGTTAGGGCACAGGGTTTGTGCTTCATTTCCCTACTTCCTAGAATACCTGAAGCTGTAGCACTTTTCCAGATGAGGAAATAGGCTCATTTGAGGCCAGGAGTTTGAGACCAGCCTGGGCAACACATTGAGCAACATTTCTAAAAAAATGTTATTTTAATTAGCCACCCGTGGTGGCATGTACCTATCGTCCCAGCTACTCAGGAGGATGAGGCAGGAGGGTCATTTGAGCTCCAGCTCAGTTACAAGCTGCAGTGAGCTATGATCTCACCATTGCACTCCAGCCTAGGTGAAAGAGTGAGACCTTGTTTCTAAAAGTAGTAAGAAAATTTAAAAACATAAAGAATGCCTGAAGATGCCTACCTATCCTTGGTGGTTACAAGTGGGAATACAGCTGGAGATCTTTCCTTTTTCATAGGGATGAAAGCTTCCTCTTCCAGAGTGGAAGAAAGCTCCTTAGTGACCACCTAAAGAAGAACGACCAATTTTCTCAATCAAGGACAGAGCTGAACACACAATCTTGCTAGCCCAAGTGAATCCCGTCCAGCTCTCAGCTCCTGCTCTCACAGAGACATCTGCAGAACTCTCCTGAAAGACAGAGAGCAAGACCCAGGACCAATGCCTCCCAGCTCAGGCCCCTTTGTTCATTATTTACTGACCACTCATCATACAATGTCAAGAATAAACCAGGCAGGGCTACCCACAAAGAACTTGTGTGTGCACGGGGAGACCACATGGCACATGCAGACAACCACAGAAAGCAAATAGGTCCTGAGCACAAAATAAGCGTCCCAGATCCTGAGCCAAGCCAGCCAGCCAGAGTGCTTGCTAAGCTGGCCAGCCTTCACCCCACCGGTGCTGCGGGCGAACCCGACTCTTTCCTCCGTGCTCACGCAGCTTCTGGTGAAGTCTGCCGGCGTAGCGTCCACGAACTCAGGTGAGCAACGGGTTCTGTGCAAAGCCTACACTGGGGTCACACCTAGCACAGGTGTCCCCAAGGTCAGGAGCAGTGCTCTGCTGTCAGCCCGCCCAGGTCGCCCCGGCTTTGCTGGCGTCACTGCACCTGAGCCTGGGCTCCGGCTGTAAACTGGGAATGTTCACACACTCTGCTTCTGGGACCTTCGGGGGCGCGGATCCCACAAGCTAGGCAGGTGCTGCTCACGGCCTTTATTAAGAGACAAGAACCTTGCGACGCGCCCCAGGGCACGGGCGGGCTGCCCGGGGCGGGCGCCCTGGGCAGGGCCCGGCCGGCCCCCGTCCGCGCCGCCGCTCACCCAGTTTCCGAAGCCGAACTGCTCGATGGCGTCCAGCAGCAGCTGCTCCT
This sequence comes from Perodicticus potto, assembly GCA_963574655.1. NCBI lineage: Eukaryota > Metazoa > Chordata > Mammalia > Primates > Lorisidae > Perodicticus > Perodicticus potto. The sequence goes on along the minus strand of CAUYRH010156304.1, from coordinate 11,659 downwards.
CGCGGCTGGTCCAGCCGCCCTCGGCCTCGGGCCCCCAGAGCGTGAAGCGCCCGCCGTCCACCAGCTGGTAGCCGTGGTAGCGGCGGTGGTGGCCGATCTCGGCGCCGGCCGAGAAGCACTCGGGGCACAGCTCGATGTCCTGGCACTCGGTGCAGCGGAAGCGCAGCGGGCTCACCTCGGCCAGGCAGTACACGCAGTACTTCTTACCGAGCTCCGCCATCTTCCCCCGCTCGCCGCCCGCCGCCGCCGCCGCCGCCGCGCCCCCGGCCGTCAGCGCCCCGCCGCCCGCAGGGCTCGCCGCCGCCGCGCACGAGCAACTGCCGCTGGCCGCCGCGGCTGCCGCCAGCGCGGCCCCCGCCCAGGCGCCGCCGGAGCCAGCCAGCCGGGCCGCGTCCCGCCTCAGCACGCAGGCGCCATCCGGCCCGGCCCGGCTACCGCCGCCGCCGCCGCCGCCGCCGCCGCCGTCGCCCCGCCGCATCGCGCAGGCGCTCCGCGCGCGCCACCGCGCGGACGCCAGGCCCGCCGCTCTGCGCCTGCGCGCCTCCTGCGCCAGCCGCCACCGCCTTTCCCAGGGCATCGGGACGCCCCGCCCCGGCCCTGGCGACGGGAGATGGGCGGGCAGGAAGGCTGGCGAGCTCACCACGCCCCTCACGGGGACAGCCCAACCCCGCCTCCAATCAATCCGGCCCGTCGCCCGCTAGCGGCCTCCCATTGGTCGGATGTTGCCAGAGTAGGCGGGTGAGGGGCAGGGCGTCGGCCCAACGCCTGGCCAATCAGCGGATCCACCGCGTGGGCCTTTGGTTGCCCCGGGAAACCTAACCGTCTGCAACCCCTATCCGCGGCCCTGGCGGAGCGGGTGGGAGATGGACGGCTACTCGGAGCACAGCGGGGACCTGATCGAGGACGGTGGAGATGTGGAAAGCCTGTCCTCCGAAATCAAGTCGAGCATTGCTGAACCCGCAGAGTCGGAGCCCGAGCTCCAGCCGGAGCCTGAGCCCGGAGAGGAGGCGGAGGTGGAGGCTTTGGGGGGAGGCGCCGCCGCGGACGAGCAAGCGGAGACCTTGACGGAGGTTGCGGGCGAGGAGGGGCCGTCCGAGCCGGAAGATGAGCCCGAAGAGCCGGCCACGCCGGTATCTGAAGCGGGGCCCGAGGAACTGGAGGAGGTGGAGGAGGTAGAGGAGGAGGCTGCGGAGGGGAAGAAGGGATCCCGAGCCCAGTACTCCACGCCGCTGTCCGCGACTGGCGAGGAAGAGGCTGCGTCAGCCCTGAAGGGGGACGAGGAAGAGCGGCCAGAGCGGGAGGAAGAAGAGGAGCAGAGAGGGAGTGACGAAAACGAAGTGAAAGGTCGGGGAGGCCGCCAGGCGAAAAGTGAGGAGGGGAAGTATCTGGATGTGGAGGATGCGGATTTGCAGTGGTCGGAGGAGGTCCAGAGGCAGCAGGAGCAACAGCTGCGCCACGAGCTCCTGGAGCAGTACCGCTCCCTGCTGGTGGACCGGAACCGCTACCAGCGCTACAACGTACACCTGCAGCACAGGATCTTCGAGGCGCTGCGCAAGAAGAAGGGCCTGGATGCCACTGATGCGCCGGATAAGGACGTGGAGACCGAGGCCCCCGAGAAAGAGCAATCGTACTTACGCTATCTGGCCGTGCTGGAGGAGCTGAAGAAGCAACAGGCAGACGACCTGCAGTGGTACCACCAGGAGCTGGCACAGATGAAGCAGCAGTGCCAGGAGAAGGTCACGAGGGTGGAGAAGGAGTGGCGAGGCTTCCAGGCACTCAAGAAGCAAGTAGTGATGCAAGCCATGGGCAGCTGCCGGATGCGAGGCGGGCGCCAGGCCGCTCTGAGGGAGGTGGAGCAGATCCAGGCATTGGAGGATAAAAAGGAGAAGGAGATGAGCTCTGTGCGGCTAGAGAACGTGCAACTGAAGCAGAGCGTGGCGCATTTTGAAACCAGGATGAGGGCGCAGGAGGACTTGTCTGAGGGTCTGCTGCTCATTGATTTTGAACAGCTTAAGATTGAGAACCAGACCTTCAATGAGAAAGTTGAGGAACGAAATGAGGAACTTTTAAAACTGCGCAACAAAGTGACCAACAACGTGCAAATAATAACCCACGTGAAAGAGAAGTTGCACTTTATGGATATGGAGAATGCATGCAAAAAGACACAGCTTCTGGAAATTGAGGCTCAGGTAGCCCTAGGACGGGATATCTTGACCAAGACAAAGCAAGCCCGAGACAGCCTGCGGGTTGACAACATCAAGCTAAATCAGAAGTGTGGGCTTCTGGGCAAGGAGTCCCTCCTCCAAGATTTGGAAGAAAAGGTGGAAAAGACAGAACTGCTCAGCCAGCGCCTGGAGTCCCTGAAGCGCCATCATGCCGGGCTCACTCTGTCCTGCAGAGGTGTGAAGCAGAAGATTAGAGAAGCCAAAGCCTTTCTCCCCTCTTGAGATAGTTGATAAGAGTCAGCAAAACATTCTCACTCTCAGCATATGTTGTCTTTTAGCTCTCATTTTCCTTTTTCTTTTTCTTGCCATTCTTTAAAAGGCCTCTGATATTTGGGGTAGAGTTATATTTTATATTTCCCTCATAATTATCTAGCTTCCAGATTAGTGCTGAGCATAAAATTAGGTCAGCAATCAGTTTTATATATGACTAAGCAAAATAGGTCCAGAGAAAACAAACAGGGGTTATTTAACATAACTGACTTCTCACAAAAAGCTTTCAAAAGTCTTTTTATATCTGAGTGATTCCATAGTTTTGATAACAAAACTAAGGAGTACTGTTGCTTTTTCATGTGTTAGAAGGGTTTGAAAGTTCAAGCAATGGGCAGGGTACACAAATATTCTTGTGCATTAAGCTAATTATTAAACTTTTTGGATTTATTAAACTGTGTAGCCTTGAATCCCTGTTTCAATTAGAAGCTCACTAATTCTCTACTCTTAAGCTGAAATTGTTTTACATGTAAATTGCACTAGCTTCTGGGGTAATAAAAAACATCCAGAAAAGAGGAGAAATGATAAACAGGAAAAGGAACGGATGTTCGTTCATCTTTCCTTTTTCAATGAAAGGAAGCTCAGGCTACCAAGAATTAAAATTTGTTTCTGCCTCAGTGACAGTCTTCAATTCTAATTAAATGTTTTCTTGAATCTTCTGAAGAAATGTTTTAATCTGTTTCCCCTGCAAAAAAAAAAAAAAATGAAATTTTGTTTTCCAGTGAAAACAAGGTGACAGCTATATTGTTTTGCCAAGTGCACAATATATGGAATGGTGGCTGCAGCAATAAAAAGTTCCATGTCCTGGGGGCCACAGCCTTCTATTTCAGCTGGATATTTTTGGATCTCAACAGCAGGACTCTTAACTATGCTTAAGAATTCACTCTGTGTCAAATTTTTTATGCCTAAATCCATTTATTCAGAAATAAGAAGATAAACAGGAGCTCTATCACCTTCAACCTTCAACTCTACTATGATATCCATAAATAAGTTTACCAGCTCTATATAATCATTAGAACCTCCTCCCCCTTTTTTGTAAGGGTCATCATAGCTCCAGACCTCCCCCACATTTGCCAACTCCAAGCTCCGGTATGACACAGGGAATGGCCCTGCCCCCAAATATACAAAATATTACTCCTTCTGCATTCCTTCCTCCTCCTTTGCTCCTTGAGCTCAGGCTCCTCCTCTACTCCCTCCTTCATGGGACTCCTGTCCATCCATGTTCAATCCCACTCCCTTTCCAAGGTCAGCCATTAGACTCAGCTAGGCCTGCAGCTGTTCATTCTGCTATCTCGTGGCTTCCAGGCACTCCCGGGTCTCCTGCAACTCCTGCCGGGCTATCTCAGCTGCCATTGTGCTCCCTGTGCAGCGACTCCTCCTATTTCAGCTGCCCTCACGCTGCCCTGCCGCATACATACTGGTGTAGGAAGATCAGATACTGATCTTGCTCTTGCTGCAGACTCTGCCTCTTCATTCTTCAGCTCCACCTGTGGGAAGACCCTGAACATGAGGGCAGGTGGTGGTCTGCTTCCAGATTCTGAGCCCATAAACGGGAGACGGGGCATTGGGGTTCAGGCAGTTGCCTGTGTTCTCGGTTCTTGGTATGTTCTTGGCCAAAGAATGACAAGATCCAATAAAGCAAAGCAAGCATGAAACAGTTTACAGGGGAAGAAAGGTAGGTTTACAGAGCAAGAGCAAGATACAGGTTAACAGAGTGAATACGTTTGCCATAGATGTTGAACAGTCCTCCACTGCTGCCATGAAGGAAAGGCCTGTATCAAGTATTAAAATGGTATTATTCCTTGTGTTAGTGTAAAAAATAATTGATAGGTCTTTTTCCTTAGCACAGTATCAGTGATTATCGTGGAGCCAGGGGCTTGATTTACTAGGCTGAATTTTAAGAGGTACAGATTTGGGATTCAAAGTTTTCTCCTATTCCTAAACTTAAGTGGATCATTAGAAAGATGATAGATTTTTTTGGTACTAGATACCTCTAAAAAATAGTAGAAACTCCACTCTGGACAGGTGACTCAGTTGGCTGTGAGAATCTTTTGATGACATGATTTTGTTTTCTAAAGTATGTGTTCCCTTTGATGCCAAAGAAGGTTGAATAAAATTATTTTTCTAATTATCATAGCCTGAATACACTATATCAAACCACACAAATGTAAAAGCGAGGTGAGTAAAAGAAAAAGCCTTGGTTTCTAGCTTCCATTCTCTTCCTTACTCTCTACAATTTTAGTCTTTCCTTTATCCTGTTCATCAAGGCCAAAGTGAAGCAGTACCTGGCAGATAGAAGTTATTTTGCTTTGTATCTCAAACTTTAATAAAAGCAGAACAGGCCCACTGGCTCTTCTGTAGGAGGCTTCAAAAGCAGAGCATCCTTTATCTCTGTGGCTCACTAATGGGAGAATCACAGAAATAAAAGATGATTTTCAGATGATTTTTAACCATCAGCAGTTACCTAGATCCAATCAAACACTCCCACACTAGCATTGAACCTAGAAACAAGCAGATCTCTCAGAGCACAAAGATACAAAGAAGTTTGATAAAGTTAGCATTGCTTTAAGCTACAAAGCAAATCGGTGTCCTAAGTAAATGATTTCATAGTAAGTTACCAATGTTCTTTCAGATTATCGTACTGTATGCTGAAGATGTTATGATTAACTAGAAGCAAATCCTCTGATTACTTCCTAACGTTTTTGTTTGTTTGTTTTTGAGACAGAGTCTCACTCTATTGCCCTGGGTAGAGTTCTATGGCGTCACAGCTCACAGCAACCTCAAACTCTTGGGCTCCAGCAACCCTCTTGCCTCAGCCTCCCAAGTAGCTGGGACTACAGGTGCCCACCACAACCCTCAGCTAATTTTTCTATTTTTAGTAGAGACAGGGTCTCAGTCTTGCTCAGGCAAAGTCTTGAACTCCAGAGCTCCAGCGATCCACCTGCCTTGGTCTCCCAGAGTGCTAGGATTATAGGCATGAGCCACTGTGCCTGATTTCTTTTTTTTCTTTTAACATATGCATATGGAATGCCATTTATTGTAATTTTTTTGAAAAGTTTTCCAGGCTATTTAATCAAGTTACTTACAATGTACACATTCCTGAGTACACCCACTGTTGTAACATTGTTTTGGAGGTTTTCTGCATTCAGCTTAAAAAGTATTTAAAAGGAACTAAACTGTTCTGTCAAATGCGCTTGATTGCATAGGAGAAATGGATTCATTGCAAACTTTATAGACATATAAATCATAGACATGATTAAAGAAAGTTCATTCCTTTAATTCCTTACTTACTCATTCCATAAGTAAAGAAGTTCATTCCTTCTTCTTGCCTTAAGTCATGAAGCATAATAAATCTCACAGGCCCTGCAGGGACAAACACCGGCACAAAGCCCTCATTGAACCTGTCCACAGTCTTTAAGTGCATGTTGTTGGACAGCCGCATGTTCTCATCTACCAGGTCGAGCAGCATGAGCTATGAACTGGCTTAGATGACGTGGTTGTCTTTGGATTCTGCTTTCCCGGCTGGCAAAAACACAACTTCTAAAACGGGATCATCATGGTGGCCAACCATTACAAAGTAGAAGCTTCCGGACTTTGTCTTTAAAATATGCCCCTGTAGCGAGATGCAGACAGTGGAAAGGCCAAGTCCCTTCCTGCCACAGAGAACCACGCAGCTTCAGTTTCATGTATCGTAACTTCTTTAAGCACATCCCTCATTTTAATTCCCTTTATTCAACATTCTGGGGAGGAAGGTGTACAGAAGTCAGGATTCCCCTCAGAACCATCAAGGAGGGGTTGCCAGGGGTCTTCAGCTAATCAGCCTGGGTGAGAGACCCCGGCCCCTTCCTCATAGTCCTGGCTTGGCACAATCAATGGAAGCAAAGTTTTCCAAAGGGAATTCTAGCTTCTGACCATTTATCAGGGCAGCTTCCCCCAAACTTTTCTGCAGCAAGTCTGTTCTTCTCAGTGTTAAATACAGGAGCGGGGAGTCTCCACGAGAAGCCCGGGGTGGGTATGTCCGCAGGGGTCAAGAGAAGGGTGTCTCAGACTCTAGGTCCAGTTTCCTGTCTGGGCTTCCCATGCCTCCAGCTCTCGGCTGAACAGCATCGGGCTTGCTGGCATGCCAGGGTGTACCAAGCCCTTGAGGGGAGGATGACGACTTTGCACGGAAAGGTAAATGGTTCCTTAGTCAAGTCAGGGCAATCAACAACAGAGACCTGGACGTCTGCAAAGTTATCTTTTAGTCCTTTCTGCATAACTCCAGCAAGCTCCTTCAGACTTAGCACATGAAAAGAAAACTCAGCAAAAGCCACTTTCTTCTTCAGGAGTGAGGTTGTAACAAAGCTATTCTTGGTTAATTATCACAGGAGTTCACAGTGCTGCATGAACACTTGCTGCTCCAGTAGGTCCAGGAAGCCAGCACCTCAGTCTCAACCCTTTTTTTTTTTTTTTTACGAAACAGAATCTCACTCGGTTTCCCTGGGGTTGAGTGCAGTGCTGTCATAGCTCACAGCAACCTCAAACTCTTGGGCTCAAGAGATCCTCTTGCCTCAGGCTCTGAAGCGGCTAGTACTGCACCACAACGCCCAACTAGTTTTTCTATTTTTCAGTAGACGGGATCTTGCTTTGCTCAGGCTGGTCTTCAGCTCAGAATCTCAAGCTGTCATCTGGGCTGAGTGCTGATCTCCTAAACTCAGGTAATCCATCCACCTTCGCCTCCCAGCAAGGTTCTTTCTAATTATAGGAGAGCACTTAATCATGAAATAGCAACACATTTACAAACTGTTTCTTCAGATCCATTACTTCTGAGGAAGAATTCAGCAGACCCTAAAGCACTGTCTATCCCCTAAGTCTTACTCAAGTGCTCCTGTGTGTGCCCCCAAAGGCCTGTATGCAGCTTCATTCAGTCTCTGATTGACTGCTTAGGGACTGTTATCTGTATTTAGTTCTCTGTATCCCAATGAGACAAAGTCTGAAGGAAGCAAAGACTGTTAGTTCGTAACTCTCCCTAGTAGCCTGCATATCGCCTGGCACATAAATGGTACTCAGTACATTTGTTGGATTAATACATTAATGCAATGCCAATCTAGTTCATTTTCTGAAAATAAGTGTTATTTGAATTACTATTATGTGTTAGGCACTAAGTCTTATGTTGACTTAAAAAATAATTACAAGCCAAAAGAAGATCTCTCGAGAAGCTGAACCAACTGGGGACATGGCAGGAAGGCAGGGTTGTAGCCAGAGCCAGAAAGCACAGCAGCTGGAGGACAGTGCTAACTCCAGCAGGGATCAACTCCAGGGGCTCCAAGGGTTGAACCTTGGAAAAGAAACCTCTTAGAATAAGGTGATTTTATAAGTCCTGAAAGCAAAGCCTGCCTTTTCATGTCCTTGTCAAAAAGTACAGGGCCCAGAAAATGTTGACACTGAATACACTTTTTAATGAGATGTTATATGAAGCTAGACCTTTTTTTTTGTTGTTATTTTTTTGAGACAGAATCTCAAGCTGTCATCTGGGCTGAGTGCTGTGGCATCATAGCTCACAGCAACCTCCAACTCTTGGACTTAAAAGATCCTTTTGCCTGGGAGGTGCCTGTGGCTCAAAGGAGCAAGGTGCTGGTCCCATATGCTGGAGGTGGTGAGTTTAAACCCAGCTCTAGCCAAAAACTGATTTAAAAAAAAAAAAGAGAGAGAGATCCTCTTGCCTCAGTTTTTGTATTTTTAGTAGAGATGAGGTCTTGTGTTTGCTCAGGCTGGTCTCAAACTTGTAACCTCAAGCAATCCACCTGCCTTGGTCTCCCCGAGTGCTACTAGTACAAGTGTGAGACACTATGCCCAGCTTGAAGCTAGATCTTTTAAAAAATTTTTGATAAGAATTGAACATGTCAAGTCAGGCGTGGTGGTTCATGCCTGTAATCCTATAACTCTGGGAGGCTCAGGTGGATTGCCTGAGCTTGGGAGTTTGAGACCAGCCTAAGCATGATCAAGACCCTCGTCTCTACCAAAAATAGAGAAACTAGCCAGTTTCATTGCAGGCACCTGTAGTTCCAGCTACTCAAGAGGCTGAGGCAAGAGGATCTCTTGAACTGAGGAGTCTGAGGTTGCTGTGAGCTATGACACCACAGCAATCTACCAAGGGCGACAAAGCAAGACTCTGTCTCAAAAAAAAAAAAAAAATACCACCCTACATGGCAATATTTGGCAAGGAGAAACTCTAGGGCCCTGGTCTTACCTTCTAGCCAAAATGCACCTTAAACTTGGGTTTATTTTTCATTGGAGCAATTTCTACCATGAGCTCCAAAAGCAGGGGCAAGAAGCTAAAGGAATGATGTTCAAAACAAATTTTATGGGGTGCCTGCCCATAAAATAATTCACGAGAATCTGAAGACCAGAGTGATGCTTTCAAATCCATAAGTAACTCATTTTAATGTTTACGGAGAAGGCCATTCACCTCCTCCACAGAGAGCCCCACAAGGCTCCAGTATCCTGGGAAATAAAGCGTCGGCAGTTCTGGGAAACAGCCTTGGTGTGGTCCACTGAGGGCAGCAGTGTAGTTCCAGAGACAGCTGGCTGGTGATGCTCACATGAGACCCCAGAGCAGGACAGGAACTAGACAGTGCCTCTAAGAAATACCTGGGCACTTTTAAGTCATGGGCAAGTTTCGTGGGTAGGTAGGCAAGGACATGAATTACATTAGCAAGTGTCTGAGTACGTGTTTGGCACCATGCAAAGCAGACCCACCAGTTTCCCTGGGAACCTCGCATCTCAACATGGTCCCATTTGAGGACTGGCCCTTGGCTCTGAGGCTTCCCATTCCTGGGCAGGCCCTGCCCCTTGTCTGCCTGATGACCAACAGCTCACCTCACTTAAGGTCCAGGTGGGCCTCCCCACACCACATTGGCACAGTGTTCCGTTAATGCTTTGTGCCTTCCTGGTAGAGTCCACTGCTCAGGGGATGGTCCTTTAACGGTCAACCCCCCTTGCACAGTCTAGAACACTAAGGGAACCAGTCTTAAGGTACAAATGAGGCACCTCTTGGCAGTTCACAGATTCTGCCACCACCTCTTGTGCATGTCATGTGGAGCCACCGTCCGTTTGGCTCAGATTCCTCCTGAGCAGGTGTGAGTCTTGGGTCCTGCACTTGGGATGAAGAAGTGAATCCACGCCCCACCCCAGACCCTGCCCCTGGAATTACGGTCAGACCTAGAGGAACCAGAGGCCCCAGAGCAAGCATACCTTCTCGAGAGGCTTTTTTTTTTTTTTTTGAGTCAGAGTCTCGCTGTGTCACCCTGCCATAATGTCATCGCAGTTCAAAGCTACCTCAAACTCCTGAACTCAAGCGATCTTCTTGCCTTAGCTTTACAGTAGCTGGCACTACAGGCACCCACCAAGATACCTGGCAAATTTTTCTATTTTTAGTAGAACCGGGTGTTTTGATCTTGCTCAGGCTGGTCTCAAACTTCTGAGCTCAGCCAATCCACCTGCCTTGGCCTCCCAGAGTCCTAAGATTACAGGTGTGAGCTACTGTACCTGGCACAAGAAGGTATTTCTGAACAAGGGCTTAGTGGCGGAAGGGGGGCACAGGTGTCAGTCTGAGCCCCACCACTGCCAATAAATGGCTGTAGGAGCCTAACCAAATCACTCCTCCGTGTCGCAGCTTTGAAATCAGGACCATAACGACTTTTTCCACAGAGCTGCTATGGAGATTAAGCGAGATGATTCGTGAACAGCAACTCAGTCCAGCACCCGGTGTGGCTGGTGCAGCAAGCCAGCCCGCAGCAAATGTGACTGCTACCAACTATCAGCCCCGGTAGTCTGTCCTCTCGCCCGATTCCCTGCAGGGGTGAAGAAACACCTAACAGGGTCCCGATAGGGAAGGCAGGTACTGTTCTTGCATCCTGCAGGGGTCCAGGACATGCACAAAAATGCCTGTTTTCTGCGGGAGAGGGTGGGGAAGCCAACAATGACAGCAGAACAGAAAGCTCCCAGCAGTCCTTAGAGGTCCAGAGATGGAGGAGCAGCTGCATCTGCTCAAGAAAAGAGTCCTGGTGAACAAGGAGGGATTCCCCTGGGGGACAAGGGGACCAAAGAGAAAGCTGCCCCAAGGGCTCTACACCCTACAGCTGGGACTTGTGTATGCTCTTCTGTCTGAGCCTCCAGGCTCACCTGTGAACAGCTGCTCTGCCTGCTTCCAAATGCCCTCATGGATCCTCCACCCTCACAGCCAGAGCACACTGACCTGCACCCCACAGGGAAGGGAACACGTCCCCTTACTGGCTGCTGGGGGCAGAGTCCTCACTACCAGATTCACAGGCTTCTGAGAAGGTTCCTAAAGGAACGTGAAGAGCCCTTGGTCCAGAGTAAATGCCAACTGCATGCTAAGAGGGGTGCAGCAGGCTCAGGTGTGTGGTAGGCACTGGGGTGGGGCTAGGCTGAAGAAGAGACCTGGCAGGGTTGTGGCTCCAACCCAGTCTGGAAGGGGTGCACTCAACTCCTGAACTCCTTGACTAAACTACCAGAACTGCACCATCTTCTTGTTTAATAAGCCTAGTAAGTAGATTTTCAAATACTCAAATAGCAAAATGTTCAAGTCAAATTTTCACCATGCTTCCAAATGACAATTCCAACTTATTTTTTTTTTGAGACAAGGTCTCACTTTTTCACCTTTAGTAGAGTGCTGTGGCGTCACAGCTCTCAGCAACCTCAAACTCTTGGGCTTAAGCAATACTCTTGCCTCAGCCTCCCAAGTAGCTGGGACTACAGGGGCCTGCCACAATGCCTAGTTATTTTTTTAGAGACAGGGTCAGGCTCAGGCTGGTCTTGAACCTGTGAGCTCAGGCAATCCACCCACCTCAGCCTCCCAAGTGCTGGGATTAGAGGTGTGAGCAACCTCACCCAGCCAAGAATTCCAACTTTAAATCAAACTACAGTGAACATAAGTAACAATTTTATATGACTTTTATTTAATAAAACCACATTATTTACAATTCAAAAAATCCTATTTAGATACACTTTACTAGATAAAAGGTTAACTGTACAAGCCAATTAAAACATGATATGTAGCAAGTGTTACAAGGAGTTTTCAGCAAACTATTTAAAATAGTCAAAAACTGAGCAGTTAAAAAGTCCCTTGTGAAAGAACAGTGTTTCTACAGGAGAGCTCAGTGACT
>CAUYRH010156300.1:0-13352 GCA_963574655.1 Perodicticus potto | reverse complement strand
AATATATTAGTTTGCATTCCCACTAGCAATGTAGAAGTGTTCCCTTTTCTTCACATCCACACCAACATCTCTGGTTTTGGGATTTTGTCATGTGGGCTAATCTTACTGGAGTTAGATGATATCTCAAGGTAGTTTTGATTTGCATTTCTCTGATCATTGAGGATGATGAGCATTTTGTCATGTGTTTGTAGGCCATGCGCCTGTCTTCTTTAGAGAAGTTTCTCTTCAAGTCCTTTTCCTACCCTGAGATGGGATCACTTGTTCTTTGTCGCTAATATGTTTGAGTTCTCTGTGGATTCTCGTTATTAAACCTTTGTCGGAGGCATTACCTGCAAATATTTTCTCCCAATCTGAGGGCTGTCTGCCTGCTACACTTACTGTGTTCTCAGCAGTACAGAAGCTTTTTAGTTTGATCAGGTCCCAGTAGTGTATTTTTGATACTGCTTCAATTGCCTGGGCAGTCCTCCTCATAAAATATTCACCCAGGCTGATTCCTTCGAGAGTTTTCTAATTTCTGGTTTCTTAATTGCCAATTTCAACTTCTTTATTGCCAGTTTCCTGGAGGCCCACATTTCATTTCCAAAATGGCTCTCTGAGTCACCTGTTTTCTAAACAATGGGACAGCCCTAAACAAAAAATGCTATCATTTAAAGAAAATAGCAAATACAATTTGACAAATGACTTGTGTAGCCTAGCATAAAGAACTTGCTGTGCCTAATTGTGCTTATTTTAAATAATTATGGTAATTGTCTGACATAAACTTCAATGCATTAAAGAAATGAACATGGAGCGTGACCCCATTCATACACTGGACTCTGAATATGCACATGTGTGCATTTACCTGCATATGTTTATATGCATATATAAAGTTCCTTGGTATCTATGGAGGATTGTATCTAGGATCCCCATGGTTACCAAAATCCATGGGCACTTATAAATTTTATATAAAATAGCATAGTATTTGCATATAATCTACAGTTTTCTTATATACTATAAATCATCTCTGCAATACTTGTAATACCTAATACAATATAAGTACTATGTAAATAATTGTTCCACTGTATTGTTTAGAAAATATTGGTGGAGAAAAGTCCCGAACACATTCAGTACAGATACAGCCATCCTTTCTTTCCCCCAAATATTTCCCATCCACAGTTGGTTGAATACATAGGTGCTAGAATCCACTAATACAGCGGGCTGGCTATATTCTTATATTTATAAAATGCCAATTCAAACATCAAGTAAACCTGCACCAAGTTGAGAAAAGTAACACTTGACAGGATTTATGCTAATTACTGATTTGAATTCTGGACATCTACTTCTATCTCATAACTAATTCACCCTTTCATGCAAAACACTGCAGAAACGAGAAGCAACACTTAAATGTAATGAATGGAGACAAAATATATTAATAAAAATGTTCAGTGAAAAACTGAAGCAAAATGGAAAGTCAGACTGTGCACAGAATTTTTTAATGATCAGTCAACCTACATTGATATTAGCTCGCAAAAAATGTGAATTCATACCCACACAACTGCAACTTGTGCACGGAAAGCTGCCCATGAGAAGTACCTGAGACCAACTCTACCCTCACCCCTGGCTCCCTGTTTACCTGTCTAATCCAGGTCTTATTACTTCCCCCTTTTCTCTCAGAACTGCACCCCACCCTTCACAAGCTTCCTGCAGACACCTGAAAGCTGTGTCTTCTTCTACCCAGGGGCCTTCACAACGGCCTGATGTATTCTTCATTCCTCACTGTTTTCATATGTGAGTGATTTCAAAAAAAATTATTTTGGGTTAATACGTGTGTGCATATGATTATGTTACATTGTTTGCATTTGAAAGGTAGAGTTTAAGTTGTGACTTTGGGAAAGTGTGCCATTTTCTCTGTATTGTTTCTGTTAGGTGGGAATTTACTGAACCCTTCCTCCTCTTCTTGAATTTAATTGAATTTTTTTCTCATGTGAGCATATTGTTGTTAATCTACAAATTTCACTTTAGTGTTTAGTACATTTTGTGCTTTTTTTTCCATTCTAGTGATATTTGATTTAGGAGAATGTTCTCCAGATCCATCCAAGTTGTAACAAAAGATACAAAATCTCCATGTTTTTTATGGCTGAATAGTATTCCATGGTATACATATGTCACAGTTTATTAATCTCTTGAGTGATTCTTTATAGTTTAGATTAAAAAAACTTTCATTCTGGGCTCTCCTTTCAACTTTTTCTTCACTAATCCACCCTTAACACACCTTAAGTCAGTTCCTACATTGGCTCACAACACTGTGGTTGTCCCATTATCATAGCACCTAACCACTGCCTCATACACTGTCTGTATTCTACCCTCCTTTGTAAACCCGTCTGAGAAGGGAGAGATCACACTTACCACCTTCAACTGTTAACCAACCTTGGCACACTTGCAGTGCACAATGCCCATTAGGTAAATGATGAAAGATTAAGTGATTGGATGCCAAGACTGTTTCCTTTTTCACTCCTTCTAGTTTTTGAACTTGGAAAGACCGATATACTTAGCACTTTAATTTTAGCAATTTCCATCGATCATCCGTATAGCCACCTTTGTCTATGTTTACAGTATAAGCTTGGTTCTGACCCCTTGTTCTGTAGATGCCATGTTTCTCTCATAGTGCTGAAAGCCATGTTAGATCAAAATGTTTGTACAGTCTTCAAACTCTAGTCCCTTGGACCACTCTAGCCCACAACATGCTGGTGTTTTATTAAAGTAGTGTGTAGACTTGCTGCTGTAAATGTAACATGTGGAATCAAGATTAAGTACTCAAGACAGATGCATTTTAAAAAAATAGAACTCTCCATTTTTTAAAAAAAATTAAGACTAATAAAAAAACCCTTCAATGAGAAATCTAAGGATGTGTCAAATGACATAAAAATAGGAATAATTGTTTATACATAAAATTACATGTATTTTATTTTTACAAAAATAGGATTATACTATTAGTAATACTTACTTTCAACTTTTAGTTGCCATGTCCTGGAAATCTCTATAGGTCTAAACTTGTGGTCTTCTCTCTTTTTAAAAGCTCCATATAATTCTGTTGAATGGATGTACTATGTTTTAAAAACCATTTCATCATTAATGTACATTTGGATTATTTCTAGTATTTTTGTTTTTTATTAAAAACTATGTCCTCCTCTGAATAGACATACGACATGCTCTTACTGATGGAAATTTATAGTTTTTACTTTAAAACTACACTATGATAAACAGCCTTATGCATGCTAGTTAATCAAGCAAAATAAATGTATGAAGATAGGTGCAGTCAAAATTTAAAAGGAAAACCTCACTATTTAAAAAAAAAAAACAAACCTCCAAAACAACAACAAAAAATACTGTAGTGAAGGTCCTCACCTCTACCTCCATGTATTATCTTTACTATATCAATAATATGGATTCCTAAAAAGTAGAATTGTTGAATTATAATAAATGGATGTTTGTATTTTGCTATATACTATCAAATTGTCCTCAAAAACTTTGTATCATATTATACTTCCATAATATATGTGATCTCCTAGTTCTTATATGCATGTATCACCCACTAATGCTGGTTCTTCTCAACTAGTTAGATAGTTGATGACTTGGTTTGTGAAAAAATAATCTTGTTATTTAAATTTTCAGTGTAATTGTTATTGAGGTTAGGTACCTTTGTATGTAATGGTTGCCTAAGTGAGTTTATTTTTCAGTGGGATGCAAATTTATGGCTTTCACTGATTTTATATTGGGCAGCCTTTTTGATTTTTAGGAGTTACTAATACATTAATTCTGTCAGTGTTACTATTTTCTTGAACTGATGGGTTTTATGGCAGTTTAAATTTATTCTGTAGTTATATCTGTCATTTGTTCCTCCTCTCTAAAGCTAACTTTTGTTTATTACTTTGAAAGTTTCCTCTCATCCCAAAACAAAAACTAAGACACAGGGAGAGATAAAGATAAAGACGAAAGGAGAAGAAGAGAGGGAGGAAAAGAAGAAGGAGGAGGAGGAGTCTGTGAAGGAAGACGAGGTGGAGGAGTAGGTTGTTTCTGTATTTCTTTTAATCATGTTATTTTAGTGTATATTTATACATGTTGGGTTTTTTTTTTGT
Source organism: Perodicticus potto (assembly GCA_963574655.1). Lineage (NCBI taxonomy): Eukaryota > Metazoa > Chordata > Mammalia > Primates > Lorisidae > Perodicticus > Perodicticus potto. The sequence continues at coordinate 9,237 of CAUYRH010156300.1, read as the reverse complement.
ATATTCTATAACTAGGATTCTAAATAGTATTCCAACTGAGTAGGCAATGACTGAAACATACTTTATTAATTAATCCTTTATATTCTTTCCCACTGGTTTTATTTGTTACCTTATCATATATTCTAGTTCTTTTAAACTTTTATCAATTTGTTGGATAAAATTTAGTATAATAATACCATTGTTGCTTCTGCTTGTCTTACAGTGATTACTAGTGATGATTAAATCAAAGGGTTTAATTTTTTTTTTTTTTTTTTTTTTTGCTGTTTTTAGTGTGTTGGGGATTCATTGATGGGGCAAAGAACCAGGCTACACTGATTGCATTTGTTAGGTAAAGACCCTCTTATAATTGTGTCTCACCCCCAAAAGATGTGTCACACACCATGAACCCCCCACTCACCTCCTTGCTTCCGTCACTGTGCTCTCCTCTTTCCTACCCTTCACCATGTGCTAGGGCATTAATTGTCCTCATATCAGAATTGAATACACAGGACTCTTGCTTCTCCCTTGTGATGCCTTACTAAGAATAATATGTTTTACTTCCATTCAGGTTAATACAAAAGATGTAAAGTTTACATCTTTTTAAATGGCTGAATAGTATTCTGTGGCATACATATATATGTATTAATATATACTTTGTTAATCTATTCCCGGGTTGGTGAGCATTTAGGTGTTTCCACATTTTTTGGTGATTATAAATTGAGCTGTGATAAACAATCTAGTGCAAGTGCCCTTGTGGTAAAAGAATTTGTTTTTCTTCTGGGTAGATGCCCAGTCATGGGATTATAGGATCAAACAGGAGGTCTAGATTGAGTTCTTTGAGGGTTCTCCATACTTCCTTCCAAAAAGGTTGTATTAGTTTGCAGTCCCACCAGCAGTGTAAAAGTGTTCCCTTTTCTCCATGTCCATGCCAGCATCTGCAGATTTGGGACTTTGTGATGTGGGCTATTCTCACTAGGGTTAGATAATATCTCAGGGGAGTTCTATTTGCATTTCTCTAATAACAAGGGACAATGAGCACTTTTTCCTATGTTGGTTAGGCCATTCATCCCTCTTGCCCATTGATATAAAGGATTATTGGCTTTTTTCATATTGATTAATTTGAGTTCTCTGTAGAGCCTAGTTATATCAGCCTGGGGAAAGACTTTATGATGAAGACATCCATGGCAATTGCAACAATAACAAAAATAAACAAATGGAACTTAATTAAACTGAAAAGCTTCTGTACAGTTAAGGAGACAACAACTAAAGCAAATAGACAACCTGCACAATGGAAAAGGATATTTGTATATTTTGAATCAGATAAAAAATATTAACAATACTTGCTTCTTAGAATAAATATCAATCACAATGGAGGTTTTAGTCTTCTATGATATTGTCAGACTATATTTACCTAATTAATTTCGGAATTTTAAATCAAAATTTAAAAGTAAAAATTGCCTGTAGTTTTCTATTTATTAGCTTTTTCAAGTTTTGATTATCAGGGTTCTATTTGTGAAGAAGCTTCCCATCCCTGCCTCCTTTATTTTGGAATAGTTTAAATACTGTCCCTTGATAGTTTCTAGCAGCAGTCCCTAACGTTTTTCGCACCAGGGATCAGTTTCATGGAAAATAGTTTTTCCAAGAATCAGGGGCGGGTATTTTTAGGATGATTCAAGTGCATTACACTTACACTTCAAATCATCAGGTATTAGATTCTCATCAAAGCATGCAACCTAGATCCCTCCTATGCACAGTTTACAGCAGGGTTCATGCCCCTGTGAGAATCCAATGCTGCTGCTTATCCGACAGGAGGTGGTAATGGGAGTGATGGGGCAAGGGCTTAAAACTTTGCTGGCTTGCTCACTGCTCACCTCCTGCTGTGAGACCTGGTCCCTAACAGGCCACGGACTGGTAGGGGTTAGGGACTGCAGGTTTCTGGGGCTCACACATAATCGAGGTCTGTTCTTTATGAAAGATAAATCTGTTAATTCTTTCCATGATAAGTGTTTAGCTTTAAATTTTAATAGTCAATTTTGATAATGTATAGCATCCTAGAAATTCACACATTTAAACCCAAATTCTAAACTATTATGGCATATTATATATTTTAAGCTAAGCATTATTATTCATACACATATATATTCTTTCTTTCCTTTATTGTCCCTTTATAGATTTACTTGATAAGAAAAACCTAAAGCTTCGGGCAGGAAGTATTTGTCCCAGGTCACGTAACTAATAGGTGGTAGATATTAGGTCTCACTGTAGGCAATGTGTCTGCAGAACTCATTCTGAACCATTGCATTATTGGGTCCCCAGGGAAAAAGCCTTATTGTAGTTATTTTTTTATATGCCCATTTTTATACTTATTTGATATATCAGAAGTCTGGGGGTTTGCATTAACTATCCTGCTGCTTTTTAAAATTTTCTCATTGTGTTTTGGTAACTTTGCTTCATATATTTTAATGGCATGCTATTTGGCAGATAAAATTTGACATTTGCGACTTTCTTAGGGATTTGTAACATTTTTATTATAACATTTTCTTTTTTTCATTTAACAATTTTTTTCCCCTCTGAGGTATGTTTTATCAAAACAGTCACCTCTGTTTAGAGGTATTTATTTTTGCCTAGTATTTATTTCTACCTTCTCTGCTCTTCTAAATTACAAGTGTTGCTTGTTGATTCCCTCATCTAAGAATACTTGTTTTCTAAAAGCTTTAGATTTTTATAATCTACTTTCTTTTTCTTTTTAATGCTTTTTATTTTTATTCTGCTTTTTCTTGCTCAGCTTCTAGCTCTATTTCCTTTAACTATCTGGAAATTTTACATGCTGTGTCTTCCTTTAGAAATTTTTAAGATTCAATTACATTCTACTGTATTTAGACCTCCTCTTACTCTTTCCCTGATCCTTCCATTTCCATGCATAGTCCTGGGAATAATTGTGTGTTTAACCTGCCCCTTTCCTTGTGCTTTACTATTTGTAAACAAATTTCTCTTTTTTCCCCTTGTAAACAATATTATACTACACCTATTTTGTAGAGGCACACTTTTTCCATATTAATAGATTACATTTACATCACATTCTCTTTAAGGGAAACAAATAATCAATTGTATGAATAGCCCATAATTAAATTTAAACATTACATTTTTTAGTGGCATTAAAGTTTACAACTTTTCTATTACACACAATTCTGCAGTCAACATTGTTGACTATGTAAGTTTATATGCAGTAGTCAGGTTTGGCTTCATGCACACGTGATCTATGCATTTGTAAAAGGCACCATGTCCAAAAGAACTAGTTTGGTTTGATGCACTACTATCATTCTCTTGAAATTCTTAATAGGTTTTAAACCAGGGTTCTGCATTTTCCTTTCATTCATATGAACATATAGTCTGCTTGTAAGATCTAAATATCTGGGGTATGTGCATAGTACATTTTGATGGGTTCTTTCTGCCTACCTGCATTCTTTACACTGCCTATCAACAGAATGTAAGACAGTATTTTTCACTTTCTTCTACCTAAAGTTTTTTGCCAATGTAATGAATGAATGATATTTCATTGTTAGTTTAGTTTGTTTCCCCTAAATACTTAAATAATGGTGAAGCTAAGATCTTAATAAATTTGCTTTTGATCCCCAGTGTCTTAATTTTTTTTTTTTGTGTGTGTGTGTTTGGGGTATTTCTCAACTTACTTGGTGAGTGGAAGAAGTGATCACCCACTGGAAAAGCTGGAAATTTCAGCCAACTATGTGCATAGCTCTGTGTAATGTGGTTGATGATGGAGCAATTTATTTTGAGTGGGACAGACAGATGTTGAATATTGGGTTCAGATCTGCTTCCTTTGTCTTTCTGAGCCTCAGTTTTCTCATTTGTCAAATAGAAATACTTATAATCCAGACTTCATAGGGCTGTTGTGAGTACCAAACAAAATAATTTATGTGTGATGCTGGCTTTACCTGAAGGCTCATCAGCTTAAGCAACATTTTCCTCTTCAGCTCTTAAATTTCTTTCTGCTATTGCAAAATATGGTGGCAAATCAAATATACAGCCATCTTAGAAGAAACACCATCAATGACACTATGTCATTTTTACCTGTAAGGATATTTGTAGACTCTAGGAAGTATTTATCTGCCAATTAGATAAAGATTATATACCAGCAAATTATAAAACTATTTAAAAGAACAGCTGGAGAAACCCATTTTCTAGCATAGGTAATCGCATTTGGAAAAGTACTCCATGTGATAATAACACAGGTGATTCATGCACCCCACTTGGGAAACATTGTCCTGGGGAGAAAAGTTAAAGCTAACTTTGTCTAGTGCAGTTCAGGACATTTGTGAAACAGATAACCACTTTAGAGTCACTCTACTTTGCCTGTCCAGGTACAAGGGCAGAACTTCTTACCTCTCCTCACCAGCTGTCTTCTTCCCAGTGCTGCTGTGGACACACTTTACATATTCCAGATTTTACACTTTCATACCTTTGCTTATACTGTTTTCTCACCTGCATTGTCACATCCTCTGTTTTTCCTTCAGGTGAGTTGAGCCCAAGGTATGCCCTTGCCTGGTCATTCATTCCAAAGCAGTGTCCACCCTACTTTGGCATGATTAATTTTCCTCATAGTACTTCTTACCATCTGAAGTTCTCCTGTGTATGTATTCACTTTTTTACTTTCTCACCTACACATAGTGCTGCCATTAGCCAGGTGTAAAAGGACAATGGCATATTTATTTGTGTAACTTGGTATAAACTTGGCACATATACTGGATCACTGCATTTTGATGACCAGTTTGCTCTCTATGGTTAGACAGTCAAGGAGTCATTGAGTTAACAAGATGGTTGTAGCAGACAGTATTGAGAACCAACCATTTTTCCCTTTACTACCACCCATTTCCCAAATTTCTTGTAGTGTTGCTTGTTAAGACTCACAGCTGTCCTTTCTCTGTGGACAGGGACCACCCAGAACTGGAGATTATGCATCTCATCTTCCAAAGCTACCATGAGTAATGACTGACTGATATGGGCAGAGACATCTCTGCAGTGTGACTTATATCATCCCTGTGTGGAATAGATTAGATTCCATACTGTCTGAGACCACATCTGTACTCATTTCCTTCCCTACCTGTACATTACCCTTTTCTTTTCTCTTCTTTAGAGATTTCTCTTGAGAGTTTTCCCTCAACATCTCATTTGCCTCTGAATCTCTGTCTCAGGCTCTACTTCTAAAGAGCAGAACTCAAGGCCATGGTGTTCCTTAGTGGAATGAATCCAAGACCAAGAATCTGTGCCTTTATTCATAAGGGGGTTAGAAAGTACAGAGCTCTGGCCACAGATATGTAAGGAAGATTACCATGATATGAAAACTGTCAAAGATTTGGGGTTGAATTTTATTAATTTCTCATTGGTTAAATTCCCTGTCTGAAAAAAGAGTGATGGCTTATTTCCTGATTGTTTATGTGCTAAAGACCTTGAAAAAACCCATTAATTCATTAGTTTATTTAATAAATGCTACATGTCTGGTACTGTGTTAGACAATGCAGTTTCACAAAGACTGACCCTTGAGAGATGATCACCTCTGTGCTTTTAGTATTGTGTTTGAGTCTCGGCTTCAGGGGCTGACACCATGGGCTCTGGATCGTGGCTCAGGTACTTCCCAGCAATGTGGCCCTAGACAAGTTTTTGAGTCTCTGTTTCTCATCAGAACAATATTCCTGCTTTATAAACTACAGATTGAACTACTCACTTCAGGATTTAATAAATGTTTATTGGGTGCTAGCAATTATTAGTATCATGGAAGAGCATTTGTCTCTAAAAACCATGTGCTTCTTCTGTTCATATGGCGATCGCTTTCGGTCACTAATTAATTGAAAAATCTACTTTAGATCAGGGAAGAAAGCCTAGGAGCGCTCTTTAGGGAATAACATGAAGTATCAATAGACTGAATTTAATCTAATTAAATATATAAGTTGATTCAAAAGCAGACACCATTGTACATTCATTATAGTACTTATTATGGCATTATATGTCCCTATTTAAAGAAAATTTATAAAATAAAATAACTACAATTTAATAATAATTACCTGCTACAAAAATAATGATCTATTTCTTCTGAAAAATTGAAAAAGAAAGAAAAACAATCTCTGCCTTAACAGTGGATCCCAGAAAATACTTAGCTCCCAAGAGAGGGTCATTTGTAAGCTTCTGATCTAAAGTCAGTCTCATTGGGGCCTGTAAAATAAACAACTGGAGCCTCTATCTGCAATGGAAACTAAGGACAAGGATTACATTATTGGTTCAAACAAATCATACTTTGCATATTGGCTAAGTTCTTAAAATGATGCAGAGAATTGATGCTTTATCTATCCATTTCTATTTTAATTGTGCGAAAAAGCAAGAGTTTAAGTAAAATAAAAAATTTTTATTAAAGTTTAGATAAATCAATGCTCTTTTTGTTTACAATGAGAACAACTGTTGCCACTCCTTTCTTCTTGACTTACAACTTTTCATTTGTGGATTATATAAATGTGTGCATCAGGGATGATCCAGCTGGACTTTGCCCCAGAAACAGAGGAAAAAAGGTTTTTCAGAAGACAGTTTATTCCAAAACATGGACAAGCAGTAGTGGGGGCTTTCTGGTTTAGGTGCAAGTGCCCCACTCATAGTGCCCCACTATGTTGTTCCCTGCATATGATGCTCTAGCCCACCCTACTCTGCAATGTCACAGAAAGCTATGGCTTTTCTTAAAAGGAGGAGGTTAAAATTGAAGACTTTTCTGTTCTTAGAAGGCAAAAAGTTCTGTTGATACTCACATATGATCTTGTTCCCGTCCTCATTTCCAGATTGAAGAGTCTGTTCTAATTTGAGAGGGATAATTTTTCTTTCCTCTGGCAGGGGTCTGCTCTCAACATGCCCTGCCACCTAGAAACATCCTGTACTAGTTACCTTCTACATGACCTTGATGATTATGCTGTGGTCACTTAAGTAAGCCTGTAGGAGTCTTCAACACCTACAAGGCAGCTGGATGCAGACTTAACCCCCTTCCCTGAGAAGGGCAATCTCCAGGGTTACCTGATCTGTGTTTTTCTTTGAGGGCTCCTGTTTGAGGGAACAGCTTTTCTTCCTGCCCCTTGGTCTTTGCATGCATATAAAAAGCTGAGTAGTTATAGAACAAAGACAAAAGCAATAACCAGGGATGGTGAGTTATTTAACTCAGGAGGCCAAGTGTGGTTCTTTAAGTTGGAATGAATTCCTGAAACTTTTAAAAGGTATTCTAGTGTTTTGCTGCCTTTGGTCTTGCCTAACACAACATCCTTGAAATTAAAAAAGTAAGTTTCCATTTATTATTGGGAAATTTAGATTCTACTTTATCAATTTATTTTTTTCTGTCCTATAATGGAGACTTTTTAGAAGTTAAATTGTGTTCCCATGAAATTAATTGCAAATCTTTTCGTTTACTTATCTTATTGTCTGAAAAGCTCTCTTTCTTATCTGCCCTCCTTTTGTCCCCACCAAGGTTGCAAGTTGTTAGAGAGCAAGGGTCAGACCTGCCTTTTTATTCATCTCTCTTAATCCCCACACCCTAAAATATTTCTTTGTGCTGAGCAGACACCCATTACTTATTGTTGAATGAATTTATACAGGAAGGAAGATCAGTTTTTGAGTAATTATTATGTGCATAGCTCTGAAAAGTATAAAAGAAAGTCAAACTAAAACTAGGTTTATGTATTTCCTGACAGAATACTATACTTCTAGCTCATAAATGATCAGCATGTAATTTATCTATCAACACAACATCATTTTAAAGAAAATTTTATTGTTGTCCCCCTTTTGTAGATGAAGAAGCTGAGACCCTGAACTAGGATGTTAAAGAGTTGGGTTGGTCTGATCACTCTCTGACCATTTGGTTCCAGAGCTCATGATTTTAAATATTATGTTGTTTGGAATTTTGGTCTAAATTGCTTTGTATGATTTTAGACAACGTAGATTTTCAAGAAAAAAAAAAAAAACAAAAGAAAAATGAATAAAAGATGACTTTGGGGATCCACTGAGTCTCTGATCAGAAAAGTACATGTGAACTTTTGAGACTGAGAGACCAGTTATAGCCAGTTGTAGAGATAGGGGCAGGGGGCTTCTGTGAGTGGGCAAAGAAGAAAAGAAAAAGAAAACAATGCAGAAGAGAAGGGGAAATGATTGACATTATTCTCTTTACTTCCATTGGCACTTGTCATTTCTCGGGAAGAAAGTAGGGTTGACACCAAAGGATGTATAGAACCTAGAAGGAAGGGGCCAGGAGGTAAAGAGTTTAAGTGAAAAAGATGATATAGTACAGAATGAATAGTTGCTGAATCAAAGATAGTATCTGTTGAGAACAAGATCAAATGAGATCTTTTCTGGCTGGGACTTAGTTTCTCATGGCCTAGTGACATTCCTTGAGTAAAGTAGTGGCAAATGAGTTGACTACATGGAGGCTATGGGTACCAAGGCTTGTAATTTCAATTAAAATGCTGTGACAATGCCTTATGAAGTAGTGGGAGGGGATCTCTGGGTAATCAACACAACTGAAAGCTGAGGCTCCCATTTTAGATATCTGTATTGCTAACAGGCAGAGTCGAGGGCTAAAAGGCTGAGGAAGCTGAGCCTGCCCCTGCCAGGAAAAGGGAGGCTCTTAACTCAGATGCAGGGTGCCAAAGCTGTAGCCTAGCCCATAGCACCAGGGCCCAGGGGCAGTGAGAGACCTTGAAGTAAGAATGACAGAAAGAGCAGTTATGAAACCCTTATTTGGTCAAACAGGTGATCCAGATCTCTGATCTAGGTTTAGATATTATAACACAAGTAGAAGTAAAAGTATCAGAAAAATAACACAAAGGCCAGGAGAGAAAAAATGGGAATAGATCGTTTTAATATTATGCTACATATATGCAGTATATATGAAGTGGTATAATGTTCTTTAAAGGTTAAAAGTGGTAGGTAGAAGCCTAAAGTAACAACCTACAAACCTAAAGTAACATCTTAAAAAAGGCATGTCAAGTAAACCACTAAAAAGATAAAATCAAACAATGAAAAAATAATTACAAAAGAAGGCATTGATTGAAAAGGAAGCGGGATTAAAGAAGAAGTGGGGAGGCGGAGCAAGATGGCAGCCGAGTAACAGCTTCCTTGCGGCTGGGCACGGTGAGACTGGGGAGAGAGGACTTCAGGCATCTCTGGCAGGCGGGATCTACCCAGGAACTTCCCCTTGGGGATACAGGGAGACAGCATGAG
>CAUYRH010156299.1:0-14963 GCA_963574655.1 Perodicticus potto | reverse complement strand
TAGTTTTCTTAGGAAAGAATTTTAAAATCTAATTTATTTATTTGTATTTTCTAGTGGGGCACGGTGGCTCACACCTGTAATCCTAGTGCTCTGGGAGGCCGTGGATTGCTTTAGCTCAAGAGTTCCCAACCAGCCTGAGCACGAGTGAGATCCTATCTCTAAAACTAGCTGAGTGATGTGGCAGTGACCTGTAGTTCCAGCTACTTGGGAGGCCAAGGCAAGAGAATTGCTTAAGCACAAGTTTGAGGTTGCTGTGAGCTGTGATGCCACAGCACTCTACTGAGGGCAACAAAGTGAGATTCTGTCTAAAAAAAAAAGAAAGAAATACTTGTATGAATGAACAAAGTTATATATATATATATACATATATGTACAGATATATGTATATATCACAGTTACATTGTGGATTAAAAAAAGGAAACAAACTCTCCTTTACTTTTATTTATATAATATTAGTTGTCTATTTTTTGAGACTTTGGAAAAAAAATAAGAAGTTAACTGATGACTTCATACTGAGCTTCAGAGTCAAAGCACTCTATAATGTCTTATTTGACAATGTGAACGTTACTATCTTGGCATTATTATTACTAACATTGCTTAATATTTTGATGCAGTAATTGTCTATTTTCTTTTCTGAATGTATTTATCTTTGTTCATTCTTTACATGGTTTTTGTTTCTAGTCCTTATCTTAAACATTGTTATTGTTGTTAAATTTTAAGCCTTTTAAATTCTGTGAAAACAAAAACACATGTATATGTAAAAATAAAAAAAAAACAGGCTTGAGGCTCTGTCTTAAAAAACAAACCCCCCCCACATGTATATGTAAAAATAAAAATAAATAAATAAAAAGGAAACAAACTAAATGTTCATTGACTGAATAATGGTGAAGTAAATATTTGCACAGTCAAATAAATAACAAAGTCATGACAAAAGAATGTGTGTGTTTATATTGATATGGAAGCAAAACAAAAATATATATATATTAAATATATTTGAGCAATCATATAGTAAATATTTCAAATATATTTGTTAAATATATTAAATATGAAATTGCATAAATATTACATATGAAATATATTTAATTTTTGGAACATAATACTTGAAAATTTTCACGTATAGTGCATGCTAATTTCTAAAATACTGTGATTTACATATATATGCAAAGATAACTGAAGTTTGAAGGAAGTGGAATTCAATTTTCACTTTTTATTCTTCTAAAAATTAAAAAAATCTTTTTAGAAAATTGTATTTAATTTTTTTTCTTATAGACAGTGTCTCACTTTGTCACCGTTGGTAGAGTGCTGTGGCATCACAGCTCACAGCAACCTCCAGTTCTTGGGCTTAGGCAATTCTCTTGCTTCAGCCTCCAAGTAGCTGGGACTACAGGTGCCCACCACAACGCCTGGCTATTTTTTTGTTGCAGTTTGGCTGGGGCTGGGTTCGAACCCATCACCCTTGGTATATGGGGGCGGCGTCCTACTCACTGAGCCACAGCCGCTGCCCCAAATTGTATTTAATTTTTATAAATTGACACATGATAATTATACCTATTTATGGGATACAGCATGATGTTTCAGCACATCTTCTAGCTATTTTGAAATATATAATAAAATATTGTTAACCATAGTCATCCTCCTGAGTGATAGAACCCCAGAAATTATCCCTCCTATCTTAGTATAACTTTGTGCGCTTTGACCGCCTCTCCTATCCCACTACCTCCCTTCTCTCCCCAGCCTCTAGTAACCATTATTCTATTCTCAAGATCTATGAGATCAGCTTCTTTAGATTCTACATATGAATGAGAACATGTAATAGTGGTCATTGTGTGCCCGTCTTATTTCAGTTAATGTAATATTCTCTGGGTTCATTTTTTGCCATAAATCATGGGATTTTATTTTTTATTTATGACTGGATATCATTCCATTGTGTATGGAATGGTGTGGTAAAATGTGGTATTTGTACCACATTTTATTATCCATTTATATATTGATGGACATTTAGATTGATTCCACATCTTGGCTATTGTGAATGGTGCTGCCACAAACATGGGAATGCAGATTATCTCTTCAACTCAGTACACTGAGTTTATTTCCTTTGGATATATACACAATAGTGTGATTGCTAGATCACATGGATATTGTATTTTTAATATTTTGAGGAACCTCCATACTGTTTTCCATAATGGTTATGCTAATTTACATCCCACCAATAGTTTTCCTTTTTCTCCACATCCATGCTAGCATTTGTAACGTTTACAGTCACTCTAATTGGGGTGAAGTGATAGTCCGTTGTGGTATTGATTTGCATTTCCCTGATAATAAGGGATGTGCATTTTATTATACACTTTGCCATTTGTGTATCTTTGAGAAATATCTATATGGGTCTTTTGCCTACTTTTAAATCAGATTACTTGTTTTTTTGCCATTAAGTTGAGTAAAATTACACATAAACTTTATGGACACCTTGTATGTTCTGGATATTACCCCCTTATCGGATGTATAGTTTGCAAGTATTTTCTCCCACTCTTCATTTTGTTGTTTCCATTGTTGTGCAAAGCTTTTTAGTTTTATATACTCTAATGTGCCTACTTTTTTTTTTTTTTGTAGAGACAAGAGTCTCACTTTGTTGCCCTTGGTAGAGTGCCATGGTGTCACACAGCTCACAGCAACCTCCAACTCCTGGGCTTAGACAATTCTCTTGCCTCAGCCTCCCGAGTAGCTGGGACTACAGGCACCTGCCACAATGCTTGGCTATTTTTCTGTTTTGCAGTTTGGCCGGGGCCGGGTTTGAACCCTCCTTCCTCGGTTTATGGGGCCGGCACCCTACTTGCTGAGCCACAGGCACCGCCCTAATGTGCCTACTTTTGTTTTTGTTGTATATGCTTTTGAGGTCTTATCTAAAAAATCCTTGCCCACACCAATGTCATAAAGTGTTTCCCCTGTTTTCTTCTAGTAGGTTTATGATTTTGTGCCTTACATTGAGTTGATTTTTGCATGTGGTGAAAGATAGGAGTCTAATTTTATTCTCTTGCATGTGGAAATCTGGTTTACCCAGTAGTATTTATTGAAGACGTTGTTCTTTCCTAAATATGTGTTTTTGGCACCTTTGTCAAAAAATCAATTGGCTGTAAGAATATGGATTTATTTATGGGTTCTTTATTCTTTTCCTTTAGTCTGTATATCTATATTTATGCCAGTATCATGCTATTTGTTTATGATAGCTTTGTAGTATATTTTGAAGTCAAGCAGTATTTTGTTCAAAGTTGCTCTGGCTACATAGGGTTTTTTATTTTTGGTTCCATACAAATTTGGAAATTATTGTTTTTTGTGTAGAAAGTCATTGATCTTTTGATAAGGATTACATTGACCCTGTGGATTGCTTTGTGTAGTATGGATGTTTTAATGTTGTTAATTCTTCCAAACCATTAACATGAGTATCTTTCCATTTATTTGTATCCTCTTCAATTTCTTTCATTAATATTTTATAGTTTTTATTATAGAGATCTTTCACCTCCTTGCTTAAATTTCTTCCTATTTATTTATTTATTGGTAGCTCTTGTAAATGGGATTGCTTTCTTGATTTCTTTTTCAGGTAGTTAGCTATTGGCATATAGAAACACTATTATATTCTGATTTTGTATCTTGTAACTTTACTGAATTTTTGTATTAGTTTTAACAGAGTCTTTAGGTTTTTTTGTTGTTTTTGTTTTGTTTTGACAGGTTTTTACAAGTACAATTGCATCATGTGCGAACAGGAAGAACAATTAGACTTTCCCCTTTTATTTCTTTCTCTTACCTAATTCCTCTGGCTGAGACTTTCAGTACTTTGTTGAATAAAAGTGCTGAAAATGGGCCTGTGTTCTTATTCCAGATCTTAGAGAAAAAGCTTTTAACTTTTTCCTGTCCAGTGTGATGTTACTATGGGTTTGTCCTACATGACCTTTATTGTGTTGAGCTATGTTTCTTCCATACCTAGTTTATAGAGAGTTTTTATTGTAAGGAGATATTGAATTTTATTAAGTGGTTTTCCTTCATCATGTGGTTTTGTTTTTAATTCTTTTCTTTTTTTTTTTAGAGACAGAGTTTCACTTTATTGCCCTTGATAGAGTGCCATGGCGTCACAGCTCACAGCAACCTCTAGCTCTTGGGCTTAGGCCATTCTCTTGCCTCAGCCTTCCAAGTAGCTGGGACTACAGGTGCCTGCCACAACGCCTGGCTATTTTTTTGTTGCAGTTTGGCAGGGGCCAGGTTCGAACCAGCTACCCTTGGTATACGGGTCTGGTACCCTACTCACTGAGCCACAGGCACTGCCCCGTTTTTAATTCTTTTAATGTGATGTATCGTATTTATTTATATGTGTATGCTGAATTGTCCTTGCATCCTTTGGATGACTCTCATTTGATCATGGCAAATAGTCTTTTAAATGAGCTGTTGAATTTGGTTTACTAGTATTTTGTGGATAATTTTTATATTTATGTTCATCAGGGATTTTGGCCAATAATTTTATTTTTTTGGTGTGTCCTTGTCTCGTGTTGGTATGGGGTAATACTGGCCTAATTGAAAGAGTATCTTCAATTTCTAAGATATTTTGGTTTATATAAATATGCAAAGATAACTGGAGTTTGAAGGAAGTGGATCTTTAAGTTTCACTTTTTATTTTTCTAAAATTAAAGAAGTTAACATATAACAAATAAAAATGTAATATGTAACCATGACTATATGTTATTTTACTTTAACATTTAAAAAGTTAAATACAACTTTGGAAGTAAATAAGAATAATTTAGTTTGTGTTTGATGTTCATGTTTGGCCCTAGAACAATCTAAATTTCACAAAGAACACATATCTTTGCATCTTATTTTTTAAGCATAAAAATTACTTAAATCAGTTATAGGCATGTTTTATAGCACCCATAATTCTGTGACACAAAATTACACCAAGACCAAGCTTTCCAGCTGCCTCGTTTTTTGACCCACATTAATGTAACTACATAACTAAACTTATCACTTCATTATTTCCTCACAACACAGAAATTTATTAGGAAATAGTAAACGTTGTTTTCCTTCACAGATTGACATTTAGATAGCAAAAAAAGGATTTTAAGTCATTTATTTTTTCCTGTTTTTGCTGTCCTCTATGTGTGAAAATAACATATACTCAGCCTATTAATTCATTGAACAATTAACTTATTTTCCCTGATAGTTAAGTTTGAAAGGAGTTGAGGGAAAAAAATGGAATTATAGATTGGGAAAACTGAAGAATAATAATTGTTTGTATTTATTTATAAAAGTAGTTTTTATTAGGCCATTTTTGGTTTCTGATAAAATTAAAATATGGCTACATTTACTCACATGATTCCCTCTGGTTAACTGTGGAGAATCTTAAGGGATTCCTAGTGATGAGGTCAATGGGTAATGTTTAAAACTAGAGCAAGTGAGAAAGTGATTTTCAACTTCCACAATTTTTTATAAAAGTTGGAAGGAAGAACAGGACCCAAGGGATCTCATTATTATAATTATTAGAATGGAGTTACTGATAACAAGGATCTTGTTTTTTCTGTGTCCACAGGGAAGAGTCGAACTGATTAACATGTTATCCCCATGCTCTATGCAGCTATTAAAAAGTTTCAAATGAGTTTTGTTATGATTCACAAAATGCAGAAATCTCTGGGGTTATCTGTTTTAGAGGAGAAACAGTCAATTAAGGGCTGATTACAGTGGAGAACTAAAGGAAGTCAGCTTCTGTCAATGTTGTCTTCCCTTTGCTGTATTGTTGCCTCTCAGAGCTATTCAGTAGCCCTGGGGATTTACCCCACAGTACCATTCACATCATCAAATCTTAAACTTTTCCAATGTAACCGAAATAATCATCCCTTCACTTCTGATGGCATTTTGTTGAGCAGGGATTTAGTCAGAGTACCTAGGAGAGTTGTTCTCTGTTAGTCACTTTTTGTTCTATACTCATCCTTCAGGGGTAATTACCATAAAACCTTCAAATGCAGAATTACTCTGGGAATGAACGCAGTAAATTTCTATTCATTAAACATTTTCAGGCTGTATAAGACATTTGGGCAATAAATAAACATCATGTCTGCCCTCAAGGATCTCACAATCCAGATGAAGGTAAGAATAAAGAAGTTACAACATTGTGTCAAATTTGGACATCCTATCCAAATCAAAGCAAAACATTGGATCACTGATTCTGTTGTGTTGGTTGACTGCTCCTTATTTTCTAATCTATAATATTTTCACTTCCATTAAGTGTTTTGTGTATTGTTGTATCTCGACTGCTTGGCAAGTTGTTAGCACATTGTAGTTAATCAACAAATATTTGTTGATTGTATTGTTTAATCTATAAAATAATAATAAATATAACGTATGTTGAAGATTTGCTACTTTTACGATGAGCATTTTGCAAAAAAAAAAAGGAAAAGTTAATTTTTATGGGGTAGAGTCTAAGGGCAAATGATTGCAGTACTGACCTCTGTATTGACAATAAAATGGTGACTATTTATATACCTTATTTCTCCAGGCATCTCTGCATGGCATAAGTAAATATTTCTTAGTTTATTGACCACTGTGTACTTGTGGTTTAATAGCAAATGAAAAAATTTAATATAAATTCAAGGAAACAGGTATATACATAGTTAAACTGAAGATTCATATATACTATGTACTGAAATTCCATACTTATAGAAAATTATATACTGCAAAGACAGATAAAAGAATGTTCATAACAGCTTTGTTTGTAATAGCAGATAATGAGAAATCATTTAAATGAATGTCAGTTGGAAACCTGATTAATACATTGTGGTTCATTCATATAAAGGAATATACTACTGTACTGAAAAATGAAATGGATGAATCTCACACAACATTAAAAGATATTATGGAAAGTAAAGAAAGTTTTGTGCTGACTTCAATGAGGTCAGGGATTTACAAAAAATTATGTTAACATTTCAAACTTTATAATAATTGTGAGAGAGTCTTTGGGGCGGGACGAACTCATTGCTATGGTTTCAGACATAAATAGGCTTGCATTTTAGTATGAGCATCTTTACTGGACTGTGGAAATAAACTTGGAGGGAGCAAAGCTAGAGGCCAAGAGAGAAATTAGGTCATTATTGCCATAACATAGATGAATTTGGAAATGGAAAGTAATAATGAATTCAAGAAATATGGTGATATTGAGAGGAAAAACTAACAAGGTTATTTATTGTAGGCAAAGAATGAAGAAAAAGATAGACTTGTGGGGGACTTTGGGCAACTGTATCCTTTCCATAATCTTAATTTCCAGCATTTCTTTCTTAAGCAACACTATTTTTTAGTGACTTCCTCTTAACCTTCTAATCTAATTATTCTTCAACTTCCCTTGTCCACTGAATTGAGTACTTTTTTTCTTATTTGCCTCCTTCTTATCCTTCTCCTACATCCTCAGCCAAAATTTGCAATATCAATACTTTGAGGAAGTCTAACCCTCTACCAACCCCACGTCTGTCCTGATATGAGACTAGAGAAAACTAGACAATCCTTCTGAATGGTCTCATTTTGAATCCACAGGTACAATGTACCTCAAGACCACAGGTACAATGTACCTCCATACTGCCACACAATTGTGTGCTTACCTTGGTCCTTTTACTTTTTCACTATCATAGATGACTATTTCATATTTTTCTTCCTAAAATCACCAGCACCTCCTCATTCACTCTTTCTCAGCTGATTAAATTTGTTACTAATTTTACTGAGAAAATTGAGGCTATCAGAACTCTATAGACTCCCACTTCTACCTCTACCACTTACCAGCATCATCACCCATACTCTGCTTTCCTGCCTGTTACTACAGACAAACCATTCATGCCCCTAAAAAGGCCAGTTCCTCTACTTCTTCTTTCTTTTTTTTTTGAAACAGAGCCTCAAGCTGCCACCCTGGGTAGAGTGCCGTGGCATCACAGCTCATAGCAGCCTCCAACTCTTGGGCTCAAGCGATTCTCCTGCTTCCGCCTCCTAAGTAGCTGGGACTACAGGTGCCCACTACAACGCCTGGCTATTTTTTGTTGCAGCCATCATTGTTGTTTGGCGAGCTCAGGCTGGATTCGAACCTGCCAGCTCAGGTGTATGTGGCTGGTGCCTTAGCTGCTTGAGCCACAGACACCCAGTCTCTACCTCTTCATTATATCCCATTCTACCCCATGTAGAATGTAGAATGGTCCCATCTTTCTACTATAAGATCAAGCTCTCACTTTTAACTAGATAATTCTCAGGAAGAAACAATTATGCCATTAACTCTAACACCTTAGAAAAAACTTTTCTGATCCCCTTCACCCCGATTAGGTGCATTTCTAGTAATTGATTCTTCACAGAAAAGTTCCTCATAAATAAATCCTATTTCTTCCATCATCTTTTAAACTTTGTCTAATCTTACATTTGGTTCCACCAATATACAGAAACAACTTTTCTCAATTTTCAATTCTTATCTAATTTGATCAAGCAAAAGCATTTGACCCTAGTACAGTGGTTCTCAACCTTCCTAATGCCATGACCCTTTAATACAGTTCCTCATGTTGTAGTGACCCCCAACCATAAAATTATTTTCATTGCTACTTCATAACTGTAATTTTGCTACTGTTATGAATCGTAATGTAAACATCTGATATGCAGGATGTATTTAGGTGACCCTTGTGAAAGGGTCATTTGACCCCCAAAGAGGTTGTGGCCCACAGGTTGAGAACCACTGCTCTAGTAGCTACACTCTCCTTCTTATTAGATTTTCTTCACTTGAATATTTCCATTGACAATTATTAGGTGTCTGTGTGTGTGTGGGGGTGTCTTTTCAGTTTATAGGTCTCTAGAACATGAGGATCCCCAAGAGACTAATGCATATTATCTGAAGTTTCTAGACTTTCAGCTAAATGCCAAGGACATTTGAGACAGTGGAGATGTTACTTTCTTGAAGGGGTTGAGCACATTTTTGCAATTGCATAGGAAGGAAAATAAACCAATATTTGGTTACTGAAAAAAATGAACTGCAGCTGTTGTAAGCACTGTCTCAAATATTTCCATTTCTCATACCATCTGTGTAAGTGCTAAGATTGCATTTTCTTGTCCCTTTAAAAATGACCGTGTGACTTGTTTTGATCAAAGAAATGTGAGTGGAAGTCTCATTTGTTATTTCCTGTTAGGAGCTTTCAAAAGCAGGGAACACATTATCATTGTGATCATGAAGGCACCAACTAATATGAAATCTCTGCTGTGTTTCTCCTTGTATGACTTTGACAAACACAGCTCCCATAAGGACTTTCACTACAAAGTACTAGTGAAAAATAAACTTTCTTTAAATCTCTGAGATTTTGAGTTTGTTATCACAGCATAGACCACCTTGACCAGAACACACTCCCTCACTCCCATCCTGGCCTTATTCTTGTTCCTCAAGGAGCTAGTCATGTTTGAGCCTCAGGACTTGCTCCACCTGCCCTACATTCTTGGCCCTGACATGCTCCTTGACACCTAATATAATCCCTTTCAGACCTTTATTCAAATCTTACCTTCTGACTGAAGCTTGCCCTGATCGTAACAGGAGACATCAAAACTTCACAGCATTTCCAAATCCTCTTAAACTTATTTTAAATGTTTTACATATAATTATCACTTTCTCATATGTACTTTAAGGTATTTATTATACTTAATATTTGTTGTATATATCTTCTGGTAGAATGTAAGCTCTGTGAGGGCAGATTTTTGTCTATTTTGTTTACTGATGCATCTCAAATTCCACAGCGTCTATGGAATTTAATTGATGACCAATAAATATTTGCTAAATAAATTGAGAATAAAACCCCAAGCACATGAGAATGCAAATTAACTCAAACTTTATTTCATTCGTAGAACCTGGGATTACGATGTCATGTAGAAGTTAAAAAATACAGTAACAACGAACTATTCCAGCCTTCACGTCCAGAACGGGAGGAGGCGGAGCCTGAGGCAGGCTCCCCCTCTCTCCCGTGATGCACGCAGGGCCGAGCAGGGCTTCCGCCTGGTGGGGAGCTATTTCCAGATCCGGTGGGGGTGGTTGCTGGAGGGATGAGCTCTGGCTAGAGAGTGCTTAGCGGAGGGCTCTGTGGCAGGGGCGGTAGCGTTGTCTGTTATGTGCTCAGTCTGTTTTGCTGGTGAGGACCTGGATTCCTGGTGTGACAGTGGGGCACCACTGGGGATGGGTAGCAGGACAGCTTGTGGGGAGAAGGATGTGGGACAATGTGTGTCCACCTCACTTTTGTTAGCCATTGAAAACAAAAGCAACAACCGATGAAAGATTCTCTCTCCTTAAAAGAGAGAGAATAAAGGGATGAAAAAGAAAGACACCTCCGCCAGACTCGGAGTTCTTCTGATTTGAAAGATGATAATCGCTGCACGTCACCTACATTGAAGTCTGCTAGGAACCAAGACTGAAAAATCAGAGCTAACAAGAAAAGTGATGGCCTGTGGCCCAAGCAGCTAAGGCGCCAGCCACGTACATCTGAGCTGGCGGGTTCGAATCCAGCCTGAGCCCGCCAATTAACAATGACGGCTGCAACCAAAAAATGGCAGGGCATTGTGGCGGGCACCTGTAGTCCCAGCTATTTGAGAGGCGGAGGCAGGAGACTTGCTTGAGCCCAAGAATTGGAGGTTGCTGTGAGCTGTGATGCCACGGGACTCTCTCCAGGGTGACAGCTTGAGGCTCTGTCTCAAAAAGAAAAAAGAAAGAAAAGTGATGGTATTAGGTAACAGTTATTGAGAATTTGGGGAAAATACTGATTCTCCCTACAGTTCTTTAAATTGGGTAGCATATTAGAATATCTTTTACAAATGCACAGCTGAGGCATAGGTTAATTTGTTTAAAATTGTAGTAGTGGCAGAATTCTCAGTAAACAAACTGAGTACAGAAGTTACCTTCCCAATTCTTTGAAATGTTTGGGACACCAAATTCCCATCCAGCTGAGGAAATAGCTAAATTTACAATGGAATGTGCAATTATGGAATATGGTACTATACTGACATGGAAAGTTTCCCCAAAACATATTTTGGAAGGTATTGAAGTTGCAGAAAAATTTGTATTTAGTAGTTCTTTTATACAAAATCAAATCCCTGAAAACAATACAAGGTTTTATTGTGGTACATAATTATTTAAATGTTAGGAAAAAATGCCTCAGCTGTGCATTTGTAAAAGATATTCTAATATGCTACCCAATTTAAAGAACTGTAGGGAGAATCAGTATTTCCCCCAAATTCTCAATAACTGTTACCTAATACCATCACTTTTCTTGTGCATGCAAATTGATACCAAAATTGGAATAATATATGCTAATCTGACAATAGTGAATAGTGGAGGGAAGGGAATCATAGTCAGGGGTTTATGGGTGTTATGGTCAAATTGAATTTTTTAAAAGATGGCTTCTTTGTGGGTGTGATCAGAAAAAAATGCATATATACTGTATATAATAAAAGTTATTGTAAAAACTTGGAAATATAGAGTAGAAAATGTTATATCTACAGGTATGAAATAAGAGATCTCAACTAAAAATAATACATATGTATAGTAGAACCTCTGTAAATTGATCACCCAAGGGACTGTAACAAACTGGACAACATGCAGAGGTGGTCAACATAAGGAACTAGGCCCTATGTTGGTAAGTACATGTGGTGCATGTTGGGTCTATTAAAATTAGGTCAGTTAAAATGTTGCAGGAAGACGCCCAAAGGGAGAGAAAGAGCACCCAAACACCACATTTATAAGAGGAAGGGCTTTATTCGCCAGCGGGGAGCTTACAGCATAGAATTTCAAATGGTCATGCTCCCCAACTGGCTTGGTCTTTCCCTTTTTGTGGACAGTCAAAAAGTTCCACCCCACAGGTACCCTTCTTATTGGTCAGTTTGAATCAAGAGGGAGATGCTAGTCTAGTCTCTACAGAACTACAGTATTTCACAGAACTTGGAAATTTCCAAGTTCCAGGAAGTTAGGTTTACAAATTCCTAAGGGCTGAGTCTCTATGGAGAGGACCCTGCAAGTGTATCCTTGTGCTCTCCTTGAGAAGACTGGTTCTCCCAGACCTCACCCTTCTCAGGTATCCTCTCTCATAAGGCAGTGGTCAGTGTAGGGAGTTGGTCAACTATGGCAGTTCTACTGTATATACAGTATATATACACACATACATGACCGTATGTTTGTATTACACATATAGCTTAATATCCAGGATATCTGAGAAATGCATTGTTAGGCTATTTTGTCATTGTGCTAACATCATAGAGTATTTTTAAACCTGGGTGGTATAGCCTACTTAGGCTATGTGGTATAGCCGATTGCTCCCAGGCAACAAACCTGTAGAGAATGTGCTGAATAATGTAGGCAATCGCAACACAATGGTATTTGTGTATCCAAACACATCTGAACATAGAAAAGGTACAGTAAAAATATGGTATAAAAGATAAAAAATGGTACACTTGTATGTGGCACTTACCATGGATGGAACTTTCAGGACTGGAAATTGCTGAGTCAGTGAGTGAGGGTGAGTGAATGCGAAGGCTTAGGACATTACTGTACACTACTGTAGACTTTATTAACGTTGTACAATTGGGCTACACCAAATTTATAAAAAGATTTTATTTCTTCAATAATAAATTAGCTTTAGCTTACTATAATTTTTCATTTTGTAAACTTAAAAAAAAATTTTTTTTGAGACAGTGTCTCAAGCTGTTGCCCTCAGTAGAGTGCTATGGCATTACAGCTCACAGTAACCTCTAACTCTTGGGCTTAAGTGATTCTCTTGCCTCAGCCTCCCAAGAAGCTGGGACTACAGGCACCCACCACAACACCTGGCTATATTTTAGAGACAGGTTCTCCCTCTGGCTCAGGCTGATCTCAAACCTGTGATCTCAAGCAATCCATCTGCCTCAGCCTTCCAACCGCTGGGAATATAGGCATGAGCCACCATGCCCGGCCTGAGAGTTTTTACATTCTAAATACAGGTCTTTTATTGGATATGTGATTTGCACATATTTTGTCCCAGCCTATTTTGGAATCCTTTGTTTTTTTAATTCATTTAACAGGGCAGAAAGTTGTTTTTTTTTTTTTGAGACAGAGCCTCAAGCTGTCACCCTGGATAGGGTGCTGTGGCATCACAGCTCACAGCAACCTCCAATTCCTGGGCTCAAGTGAATCTCTTGCCTCCGTCTCCCAAGTAGCTGGGACTACAGGCTCCCACCACAACTAGGCCCAGACATTTTTTGGTTGTAGCCGTCATTGTTGTTTGGCAGACCCAGGCTGGATTCGAACCCACCAGCTCAGGTGTATGTGGCTGGCCCCTTAGCCCATTGAGCCACAGGTGCCGAGCCAGGGCAGAAGGTTTTAATTATTTTTTTGAGACAGAGCCTCAAGCTGTCACTCTGGGTAGAGTGCAGTGGCATCACAGCTCACAGCAACCTCCAACTCCTGGGCTCAAGTGATTCTCTTGCCTCCACCTCCCAAGTAGGTGGGACTACAGGCACCCGCCACAACGCCTGGCTATTTTTTGGTTGCAGCTGTCATGGCTGTTTGGCGGGCCCAGGCTGGATTTGAACCTGCCAGCTCAGGTGTATGTGGCTGGTGCCTTAGCTGCTTGAGCCACAGGCACCGGCCGAGCCAGAAGGTTTTAATTTTGGTGATGTCTGATTTGTCAGTTTTTTTCTTTTATAGATGGTCTTTTTGGTTTTAGTCTAAATATTCTTTTTCTAGTTTTGCATCCTGAAGATTTTCTCCAATTTTTTTTCTGTGTTATATTTAAGTCCATGAGTCGATACTGATATAAATAAATAATTGAATGGTGCTCCCACCTAATGGGCACAATGTAAAGATATATGGCATACCTCCTGGGTGTGGGACACAACTACAAGGATTTACCTAACAAATGTAAACATTATAACCTATTTTTTGTAGCTTCATATTAATCTGAAATAAAAATAAATAAATAAATAAATAAATAATTGAATAGAGTAAGTGGGGCAGAAGAAACTCATAGATATTTATTTTATACTTTGAGTTATAATCCAATACTACTTTGCATGGTTGCTGAAATTGTCCCAGTGTTAGCCATTGGGAGCTCTTCAGTTGGCTTCTGTGTTACTTTGGCATACTCCCATCATTGTGTTTTTTCAAGTACTTCCTTATTTTCTGGCGCTGTGATATGCTCTAGTCTCATCTTGTATGTTTCCTTCTCAGTTCTAAATTTAGCCACTTTTCCAAGGAGAATAGGATAAGAAACCAAGATCTAGGTGTTAGATGTGCTTTTTTGCTAGATGGAGCAGAGAAGTATATGTACATATACTAAATTATGTGTGTGTATATCTTTCTATATATCTATATATACACATACACACACACATCTATCTATACAAGTTTTTAAAAGTCAGGAATGTGTTAATACATATGTAATATGTATCATAGATGATATATATGGTTTTTAAAAACAGATATGTTTGTATATACTGTAGGGGCACAGTCATCTGCGCCCTTGTAAGGTCAATCAGTCTCCCATTTTGTCAAGGCAAGTTTAAAGTCTTTTGTGAGTTAGAAAGGAAAAATCCTGGTGGGATTTTCCAGGCTACTCCCTTAAGATGATTAACTGCCTGCAAATGGTCTGTTAAAGGATTATTACTTAGCATAAGAATAACCTTGGTAAAGTAGTTATCCGTTAAACCAGTTAAACCTTAGCCAATAAGGATAATTTTACATAATAAGAGGTTATCAGTTAGTCCAATTTATCCATAGACCTGTAAGTACCAGGCGGTAAAAGGCCTGGGGTCAGGTTTAAGTCATATGTTTATTGATTAAGTCATAAGATTAAGTCATGTGCTTGTTGATTAAGTTATGTGCCTATATGAGCCTTGTTGGAAGAAATAAATTTACTGTAATGCCTGAGCGAGCTTCAGCCATCAATCATTCTGTCTGTGGTGCTGCCTCT
>CAUYRH010156296.1:0-20023 GCA_963574655.1 Perodicticus potto | reverse complement strand
GAACCACTGAACCAGCCCTTATACAGACTTTTTATAGTATTTTTTTTTTTTTTTTGTGACACAGCCTCAAGCTGTTGCCCTGGATAGAGTGCTGTGGCATCACAGCTCACAGCAACCTCCAATTCCTGGGCTCAAGCGAGTCTCCTGCCTCTGCCTCCCAAGTAGCTGGGATTACAGGCGCCTGCCACAAGGCCCAGCCGTTTCTTGGTTGCAGCCGTCATTGTTGTTTGGCGGGTCCCGGGCTGAATTCGAACCCATCAGCTCAGGTGTATGTGGCTGGCGCCTTAGCCCGTTGAGCCACAGGCACCGAGCCTTTTTATAGTATTTTTTATGGTTTCAGTTATTACCCTTATACAGACTTTTTATAGTATTTTTTATGGTTTCAGTTATTATAATTACATGATTTTTTGGAATTAATTTCTAATATATTGATAAGCGAAGATCACTACATTTTTTTCCTCCAAATGACTATATTCCAACATTTATTGAATAATCTGTCCTATTTCTACTATGTCAGAAAAGATTTTATGTCCTAAATTCTGTACAAACACCTGAGTCTATTTCTAGACTATTTTCAATGCAGGTTTTGAATCAGAAGAGCAGCTGGCACTCTGGGTAACATAATTTTCATTGTTTGGGACTGTCCCTTGGCATCTCAGCCAATCAATGACAATGAGACTCTCCATCCATTCAGACCAGAGGACGTCCGCAGTGTGTGGAGATGGCTTTGGCTGTCACGGCTGGGACGGACAGGAGGGCACTGCCATCAGCTAGCAATTACAGACCCAGAGCCACTACCATTGCACACCTCAGAGGACCGTCCCCCACAACAAGCAAGCATCAGCGCCAAGGTGGGGAAAACACTCCCGCTCATGTCTAAAAGCTCCAGACTGAGTTTGAAAACCAACAGTTTACAACAGAATCAAGTACCAGAAGAAGGCAAGTCCCCCCACCTCAGTATTTTTCTTTTCCAAAAGTGCCTAGCATTTCATTTCCAAGTCAATTTTTAATCGAATTCTTATATTAAATAAAAGACTAGTCTACCTAGGATCTGGATTTAAATTACCCTAAAGACTAATTTAGAAGTAATTGGATTCTATAATAAAATACTTAGTGTTCCATCAGGAAAATAGTAGGTCTATTCCCCCACCCCCAAAGTTCTTCTATAAAGTTCTGTAGTTTTCTTTATAAAAGCAGCCGTGAGTTGGGCATGGTGGTTCCTGCCTGTAATCACAGCAAATCAGGATGGTGAGGCAGGAGGATTGTATGAGGCCAGGAGTTTGAGACCAGCCCGGTCAACACAGTGACAGCTTGTTGATAAAAAATATCCAGAAGCCCTGGTGCTTTTTATTTCTGTATTCCTTTCTGTCTAATAAAAATCCTATCTTACCATGGAAAAAAAAACTTTTTTTTTTTTAATTAGCAGGGCATATTAGTACATTCCTACAGTCCCAGCTGCTACTTGGGAGGTTGGGGCAAGAGGATTGCTTAAGCCCAGGAGCTGGAGGCCACGGAGAGCTATGATCGTCCTAGTGCTGCAGTCCAGAACCAGCAGGCTGCGGACCAGAATCGGTCAGTGGACTGTGAGGAACTGGGCCGCAAAGCAGAGGTGGAAACGGCAGGTGAGCAAGTGAAGCTTCGTCTGTATTTACAGCCTCTGCCCATCACCCGCATGGCTACATGGGCCCCACTTCCAGTCAGATCCGCAGGGCGTTAGATGCCCATAGGGGCGTGAGTCCTGCTGCAACTGTGCCCGTGAAGGATCTGGGTCGGTCCTTATGAGAATCTGATACCTGATGATCTGAGGGACTGAGGCAGCGATGCTGGTGCTGGGAGTGGCTGTGAATTCAGATTATCATTAACAGAGAGGTCTGACCTCGCAGAGATGACAATACATCAACTTCTTGCAGAGTCCTGTCAAAACCCTGCCAGTGAGTGGTAAGTGACAACAAAGGTGAATCTGGTGGCAGGCTTTACCGTGGAAAGGGCGCACCTTAATTCAGCTGTGCACCTGCTTCTGCTGTCAGGCTCTAAGTCACAATCCCCCACGTGGTCCCCCATTATTTTATCTGCCACTTTCATCGCGCCTCCTTCCCGCACCGCACACTTGTCTTAGTCACAGTTTGGGTGTGCCTGCAGCTCCCCTAGCAAAAATGAGCAAGAAACATTACTGGAGAGCTCCTCAGAAAAGAGGGAGAGACCCAAGGAGGAGGCAGAAGACTGGGAGGCCGCCAGCAAAATGAAATCTGCATTTAAAAGAAAACACCAGAGTCCTACCTAAATTACAGGTTCATCGAAACAGGCAATCCCATTCTCTGAGCCAGCTTCGTGTACCAACGGTGACCGGCTCCCTTCCAAACTGCTTTGCCACATGGAGACCTGACACCCTGCTTGGTAAAACAAGCCTCTGCAGTTTTTCAAAAGGAAAGAAAAAAAGTGAACACAAAGAACAGAAGCAATAATTGGAGGCCAGCCCTTTGCCCGACCTGTTCCACCGAGAGCATTGCGGTCTCCGTGGCTGACCGCGCTGCCAAAGCCAAGGAGCCCTTTACTGCAGGAGCGCTGGCCCTGCCCCGTGCTAGGACATTAGCCATGAACTTGCAGGAGACGCTGCCGTTAACAGGTGGCACACGCGCCTCTTTCAGCCGCACCGTAACTAGATGAACTGGCGAAACAGCAGAGGATACTGAGGCACCGTTTGCACAGAGAATTAATGTGTCGCCGAGGCACACACTCCTGGTTGACAAGTCTACTGACATTAACAACAGGTAACATGCTTGTTTCTGTGCGATATATTTTCAGGAGAACGTGCACAAGGGTGCATGTCACGTGTACTACTGCTGCCAACCAACACCACAGCTGCAGAACTGTTCAAGTTCTTGAGTGGTTTCATGTCAAGAAAACCAATCTGGCCGTTTGGGGTCAGTTATGCCACGACTGGACAGATGACTTTCTGGTTTCGCCACTCAGGTTAAGGAGGTCCCTTGAAATGGGAGTCTACACGCTGTCACCCGTAAGGAAACGCTGTCTGGCTGAAGACGTCGCCTGACCTACACGGCGCTCTGCAGGCCGTGAGATTATCAGCCGCGCTGAAGCCCGTGCTCTAAACTCAAGTCCTGTTCGTGCAGCTCTGTCGGGAGATGCACGCGGAGCCCGCACGTTTTCTACTACACACAGAAGAGCGATGGTTTTCCAAAGGTAGATCGCTGGCCAGAGTTAGTGAAATCCAGAGATTTCTTTTAGGAAAAACTGTCACCATTGCAGTGACACGGAATGGGCGGCAAAGCTTGCTCACATGTGTGACAAATGCGTCTGCTCCACAAACCCAATCCATCGCTTCTGGGGAGAACAACTGTGTTCCAGTCGGCAGATAATGGGGCTACACTCAAAGCCAAACCGAAATTACGGGGCAACAGGTGACCACTGGAATTGCTGACAGGTTTCAAACGTCAGCAGAGACTTTGAAACACACGGAGTCTGGACCTTTCTCCCGGCTTTCCAAAGAGACTGAGCATCAGTTCCCAACCACAAACCCAGAGCTGGGAAGGAACGGATCTGTGAGCCATCTGTGTCTAAACCGGCGAGTGGACTCTGTCCATGGTGGAAAAGGATCAGCTCCCTGAGACTGCAAATAATGGTGGCCTTAAACGCATGTTTGAGACGACTTCAAATCTCCACGTGGAACGTCCTGAGATCGCCACAGAAGCGCCGACACCCCCCTTCTGTGTCCGACATCCTGTCTCTGTGAAGCAGGGCTTTCAGCAGTGACAGCAGCGAAAACGAGATGACAGAGCAGACTGAACCTGAGTGACACACCGCGGGGTCACTGTCTCCTGTCACCCCACCCAGCTGCAGGGAAACAAGCTCAGGCTCCCACTGATTCTGCGCTGTGGTGAGTTGTAGAATCGTTTCACTATGTTTCGTAACTTACTGATGATAAAGTGCACAGTAAACGGAATACACCTGAATCACCCCTAGGCCTCCCCTCCCCAGGTATATGGAAAAACTGTCTTCCGTGAATCTGGTCCCTGGTGCCAAAAAAGGTTGGGGGTCGCTGTTCTACTACACTCCAGCCTGCACAACAAATGAGAGTCTTTTCAAAAAAAAGAAAGAAAAAAGAGAAGTAAAGAGAGAGGAAAAAGGCTTTAGGATTCCCGCAGTGTGGGGGTCCCGGTCACATTTCTGCAACACACTCACAGGCCGGTGGTAACGAGCACATCTGTGACCCTGAGTTTCTGGGACCCCATCTGAGTCACGAGACACGTCCTTTGTGTGGTTCTCACGGCTTTTTTTATGACTACTCTCTTGTATGTTACAAAAAGTCATTCAAAATCTTCTGTTCCCTGCAGTTTAAAAATGAATGAACACTGACAGGTCACAAAGGCTTGGCTGGTGTAAAAGCATGTAACTGCCAAGATCAAAGTGAAAAAGAAAAAGCAGGGTTTTCTAGAGGTTGTGGCTTCTCTCCCCACGGGACAGAAGCTACTCTGTTAACTTTCAGATAAGGTGGGGTGGCCTGTGAGGAAACAGAAGGCAAGCTGCCTCGCACAGAAGCCCCGACACTAGACGGGGGGCAGCTGTGCACACAGGGCCCCTCTGAGCACCTCCAGCAAACACAGATTTTCATCACATCTCCGCTGTGCAAGTCACATACCCTGTGTTATTAATTTTCCCAAATATTGAGTTTCTCTAATGTGTCAGGCCAGAACAGAGAGGGTCACTAGCCTCACAAAACTTGTAGTAAAGGTTTAGTAGGAAGACAGACATTAATCTAATAAGTATATTAAAAATTACATTTTACTAAATGCTAAAAAAGAAAAATGCAGGAACCCATATTGGACTAAGCCGGGTAAGGTTTTCCAAAGAAGGTGGCATTAAGCTGAACTCAGCAGAAAGTATAATACTTGCTCCAAACACTCTTCTGTACATGAGAATGCATTTAAAGAGTAGGTGAGAGGGCAGTGCCTGTGGCTCAAAGGAGTAGGGCGCCGGCCCCATATGCTGGAGGTGGCGGGTTCAAACCCAGTCCCAGCTAAAAACTGCAAAAAAAATAATAATAATAAGAGTGGGTGAGAATGGCACAGAGGAGGTACTCAATAAGGTGGGATTCTCACCATATAATTACCAAAAATGTGGCAATAAAAATGTAAGGAAACTGTGACAGTGATGGAGGCATGAAGGTTCACTTGTAGCTGTTGGTCGCTGTCAGCACGAGTAAAAACACACGGAGGGAAGTGTCACTGTGGGGCCCGGGGTCAGCAGCACTGGGGACGCCAGTCAGAGCTCAGCACAAGAGGCGACAGGCCAGCTCAGGGGAATGTGTATCATTTTATTTTGGCGAAAGCATTTAAAGTGCTAGTTGGAAATGGACATGGCATATTCCCACAAGCCAAGTGACAATTTGGGTCAGGAGATCAGAGGAGGATTAAGGCTAGAAACAAGGTCTCAGGGTCAGCAGGCACTTGTGGACAGAGGGGTCTTGTCACTCCCTCGGTCATCCTGACTCTTCGATAAGACATCCTGGTTTTGAATTCAGCGCCAGAAGGCAAGTCCCTGTACCATCGACACAGATTAACAAACCCTACAACCTTCGGTAACGGTCGTTCTATCAACGACTAAGCCAGTGGTTCTCAACCTTCCTAATGCCTCCTAATGCCGTGACCCTTTAATACAGTTCCTCATGTTGTGTTGACCCCCAAACCATAACATTATTGTCATTGCTACTTCATAACTGTAATTTTGCCACTGTTATATGAATCGTAATGTAAATATCTGATATGCAGGATGTATTTTTATTGTTAAAAAGGGGTTGCGACCCACAGGTTGTGAACCGCTGGACTAAGCATTGATGAAGTACATTGTATCTTAATTTTTTTTCTTTTGTTTTGAGACAGGAGTCTTGCTCTGTCAGCACTACTAGAGGCTGCTGACATCGTCACAGCTCACTGCAACCTCCAACTCCTGAGCTGAAGCCATCCTCCTGCCTCAGCCTCCTGAGGTGTGCACCACCATGCGAGGCTAGTTTTCTAGTTTTAGTAGAGATGGGGGGTCTCACGTTCGCCTCAGACTGGTCTTGAACTCCTGGCTTCAAGTGATCCTCCTACCTTGGCCTCCCTGAGTGCTGGGATTACAGGCATGAGCCACCATACACAATTTTGTTTCTTAATTCTTAATTGTTTTATAATTCTCAAAATGCAAGCAATTTTGGTTCAATTGATGGTCATAAGACTTCTTATGATAATGAGACTCCAGGATGAAATACGTTCAACTATGCAAGTTGACCTAAAATACAAATGCCTATTACATAACACACTTTGTATATTGGTTAAAAGATTTAATTCCTACAATAATCTTAATAATTACCATGGTTATCTTATCAAGCATCCTCTCTCTCTCTGCTAAATTTACAGTTACTTTAATGTCTCCAGCCTCCCTGACCTCTCGGTGGCCTTCGACACATAGCTGGATGCTGTGAAGGTAAGTGACAAAGTCCTCTTGAAATACCGTTTTCTGGTGAACCCCATGATGCTGTAATCTCCTGACATGCTGTTATGCTAGGACGCCCCTTCGGTGGCTCTTGGGGTGGGTGCCCGGCTTGCTCCTTGCATACAGCCTTCCTACGTAAACACCTCAGCTCCTGTGACCACCTAGAGTGGTTTTCAGAGCATGGTCCCTGGATTGGATGTGTTGAGTATCACTGGGAACTCACCAGGAATGTAAATTATCCTCCCAGACTGAGACATGAGAAACTGGGGGGAGAGCTCATCAATTTGTGTCTGAGGCGCCCTCCTGGGGCTTCTGATGCACCTGCCGTCTGAAGACCAAGGATCTTATCAGTGCTTTCTGTAATGCAGGCTGCAACGCGTTTGCTGGTCACAAAATAAACCGAGTTGCAACAAACATTTAAAAGTATGAAATAGGACAGAAGAGAAAAAGAATAAAATTTACCACATTATAATGGTAAGCAATATTTCATGAAGCTTTGTCTTAATTATACATTCATGTCCCTGTGTGCACACACGTGCCCATCCACACTGGGTAAGACGACGCCAATGGGTCGTAGTCTGCAAAGGAATCTGAGGTGTACAAATTCAACATCAGAATAAATGCCTGGGAGGAGGCAATTTTAAAATTTATTTTAATCTTTTTGTTTTTTTTCTTTGCAGTTTTTGGCTGGAGCTGGGTTTGAACCTGCCAACCCTGGCATATGGGGCCAGTGTCCTACTCCTTTGAGCCACAGGTGCTGCCCTAATCTTTTTTTTTTTTTTGGTGAAAAAACTCACTTCATCGTCCTTATAGAGTGCATGGCACCACACAGCTCACAGCAACCGCCAACTCCTGGGCTTAGGCGATTCTCTTGCCTCAGCTTCCTGAGTAGCTGGGGCTACAGGCGCCCGCCACACGCCCGGCTATTTTTCTGTTTTGCAGTTCGGCCGAGGCCGGGTTTGAACCCACTACCTTGGGTATATGGGGCCGGCGCCCTACTCAATG
Organism: Perodicticus potto; assembly: GCA_963574655.1. Lineage (NCBI taxonomy): Eukaryota > Metazoa > Chordata > Mammalia > Primates > Lorisidae > Perodicticus > Perodicticus potto. Next base: position 12,532 of record CAUYRH010156296.1, on the reverse strand, counting down.
AGCCACAGACGCCACCCCGCTGCCCTAATCTTATTCTTTTATTTAATTCACAGTACTCACGACCACTTAAGCTACCTTCCTGTTTGCAATCTTCCTCTCCCGGAAGAACCTAAGATAATGAGGGGAGGGCCATGTTCCCCGCTGTGTTCCCCAGGACACTGCTAAAGCCTTTTAACATTGTTTAAAATCATGTGTATCTCAGGTCTGGGAACTCCTTGGCGGTCTGTGGCTTGAAATCCAGCCACTCCAGTCACGGACCTTGGAAAAGTCAGGCAATCACATGATTTCACCTCTGCAAAAACAAACGCTCAGCCTTTGGACAGCATGAATCTGCCGAGGCAGGGACCAGCCGTCTCAGCTCTGCACAGCTGTACCGAGTGTTCATTTAATAAGAGGTAAGGAACAAAGAAAACCCAGGGAGGGCCGGAGGCATTAGGCTCGCCTGCATTTTAAATATGCTCTATCTCACAAACACCCCCATACGCGGCAAAAGTAGTGAGCAAAATGGACAGGGCAGTCAGGTGCACAGCCTAAACAGGTGTGCTGGAGGCGCTGTGACAAGTGCAGTGTTAAGGATTACAATCTTTCTCTGTGTTTAGGGCCGTGTGTCTGTGTCTCTGAGACTGTACCTTTGGGGAGGAAGCTGCTTATCTTAGGGCCTGAAAGCTACATTCACAAGAGAACCCCAAATCGCTCTGTCCCCATTTCTGCCAGAGTAATGGGTTCTAAGTCACAGGAAGCACAGGTGAGGGCACAGCCTCTGCAGTCAGGGCGCCTGGGATGGACCCCCATTTCCACAGTTAGCTACGTGACTGTGGATACCTCCCTTCATTTCTCTGGGCCTATCTCCTTTTTTGTGTAACTCGAGGCCTCATGTTGACTGAGCTTATAATATACGTAAAGGTTTTTGAACAACGCCCGGCACATGGCTAAACAGAGCACTTACCAGGTACACGATTCTCACACTTGGCTCTTCAAGTGCTTTTTCTTCTCCGATTGTCACAACAAAATCCCATGAGGCAGGTTATGATAACACACCCTCAACCCCCATACAGATAAGCAAGCGTGAACCGTGCAGACGTCAACTAACTCGCCCAGGAACTCACACGACCCGTCTTAGGTGCACATCTAACCCAGGGCTTCCAATAACCAGGCCGATACCCGGGCGTTCCACCATCCAGAAATTATAAATAATCATCAATCTATTCCCATTCTGCTGCAGTCACCCAAATACCTACATCAGAATACAGAAGTATATTTCACATGTGTACACACGTATCAACGGTGCCCGTCACCCGTAGCTCTCCAAAAACAGGCTGAGAACTAAAGCAACACAGTACATTTATCCGATTTTATCCCCGTGCCTTTGTCTTCCCTTTTTCGGGCTGATGACTCGGCCCGGAGTAAACAAGCTGTGTTTCATTTACCCCATAGCAGACTCATTTAACAGTGTTACTCAAAAGCAGATGGTATTCGACAAAGATTTGCTGAATAAATGAAGAAAATAATGCATAAGAAAGGCTCTCTAAAATCAAACCACGTATCAAGTTCTTATAAAGTCAACTTATTATGAAGTTGCATTTATTTTTATATCTTCTATTTGTGTTTATGATTACATTTAGAATAAGTATAAAGTTAATAATGATTGTTATTATTATTAACAATAAGAAGAGTTATAATATTTGTTGACAACTTACTATGTGGCAGGCTAAAAGCCTTATCACCTTACTTTAATCCTCACTACGATTCTGAATACTAGGTGCTATTATTATGCTCTTTTTGTATGTTGATGAGTATATACACGTAAGGTCACCCTCCAAGAAGTGCTAGAGTTAGAATTTCAACTCTTGCAACTTCTATATCAAATTTCTTTTCTATACTGCAGAAAGGGAAACATTTTTTTAAAAGAAACACATAATGTACCTTTCACATATCATAATATTTACCCATTTAAAGGTAAGTCAGTGGTTCTTGACATATCTCCAAACTATACAAGCATCCCCAATATCTAATTTTGTAAAATTTTCATTATTCCCCAAAGAAAATCCACACATACGCCGGCAATCAGGTCTAAATACATATGTTGTACACGTATAAATGAAAGGCAAATTATTTTGAATAAACCCTCCATAAAATATATGTATGAATGTATATTTGATTCAGCTAATGTTAAAAAAAAATCATGAAATGAATTCCCAAAAATATGACTTGATGGACCCTTCTGCAATCTTTTTTTTCTTTTTGTGGTTTTTGGCCAAGGCTGGGTTTGAACCTGCCATCTCCAGCATATGGGACCGGTGCCCTACTCCTTTGAGCCACAGGTGCCGCCCCCCTTCTGCAATCTTTCATTAGCAGTGTCAATGTCACGTTGGGTGAGACTAGTACATTCAACTCGGATTTATTATGGGTCAACTTCCAATTTCAAGGATTTCTCAGAACTTCTGTATTCATGACCAAACAGGACAATTCGGAGATAATATACGAAAAATAGCATACAACACAGCTTCCTTCAACACCTCCTCCATTGGTGTCAAGGAGAAAAGCGTAGGAAATAAAGCCACAAAAGTTTCACAGACATGGATTTTCTTTCCATCACATGTTCATGCACATTTTTAAAGCACCCACAGCCCCATGTATGATAATTTATAAGTCATTAAAGCATAATTTAATAAATTCCGTGTTTACCCGAAATAGTGCAGAGGAACTTACCGTCGGTAAGTGCACATTCTTCTGCATTTTCGTCGCTGTCATCGGTCGGAGCTTTGTAAGGAGGAGGCAGCTTCATGGGAGGGGGGGCAGCTCCCTGCCTCTGAGGATGCAAAATTGGAGAGAGGGGTTAATTGCTTTCGTACAATTCTCTTCTTCCATGAGACAAGAAACATAATAGGACAGTCTGAAAATATTTTTACCGTACCCAACTTCAGTCATATCTTGAGTATTGTAAAATAAATAACCATTTATCCCCTCTGTCTGTGCTTTTATATAAAAATGACTATGATATCAACACACCAATGCAGAAGGCAGGAATTCAGAAGCACAGCTTTTAAGACTGTTGGGCTAGATGATGTCCTTACAAGAATGTATTACTTTCCTCAGTGTGAAAGCCTGTTACTTATTTTTTCTTCACTCTGTGGAACCTTAATTTTGTTATTAACCAAGTAATACAAACGGGGGGCACCTCTAAAATAAACCTAAAGGTAAAAAATATCCAGTGTATTGATTCTACATTTAAACTACTTTTTCTTAACTTGGAAATTACAGATCTCATTCTTTAAAAAATACTTGAAATACCAAGATTTTCTAACTGAAAAGATATCCATCTATAATCTATAGACGGCCAACACACACTTTAATGTTTTGAAAAAGAGAAAATCTTGTGATAATTATTTCTACATAAGTATCCTTTCAATTCACACCCCAAAGAACATAGCTCATCAATATTTGCTTTGTATACACCATCAAAGTAGAACAAGACTCTATAGTCAGATTACCTTCACGGAATGAAGACATCTTCTTGAGCGATGAGAAAAATAAAACATGCCAAACTTTACGGAGAGATCCAAGCGGCTGGGAAGAATAGGAGCCCCTATACCCAAGCACTCCGCAACGCCCAGGCCAATTGGATTATGGCCTCAGGGTTTCAATCAAGTACATTCAATTACGCTTTATATGACAAAACCATTAATGGCAGGATACGCTGCAGTAAGTGGACGGTGACCGGTCCATTACAGAAAGCTGAGAGGTAATAAATTTCTCCAAAATAGAAAACACTATTTGGGAGTCACCCGTATTTACTTAAGATAATGACAAACCAAAGCAGCGACTCTATGTATTGGTAGAAAATTCAAAAATCGATAAAAGAAAGGCAAGAGACTGATGAAAGGAGAGAGGATATCAGACACAAAATGCTTATTAAGCAGCAGGACGGAACAGGAATGTGATTGCTCTGAAAGTTGAAAAACTCGGGAGTGACTGAAATGAAGGGTCAAGGCCAAAGAACCTTCCAGCAAAGCTTCGCCTCAGAACCAAGTTACATCATGACAAAGACAAGACTCAACAGAGACAGCCAGATTTTAAAACACTATGAAGAGCTAGAAAGTCTCCTTAATAGATTTTTTTTTTTTAATTTAAGGGGAAATTGCATAACTGACTTACTGAATTAACTTCCACTGATTGTTTTGAAAATACGGAATAAGCATGTCCTGGTCTCCCTACACTTTGTATGTGGAAGGCGAGACACCGGGGCTCGCGTGAGAGAAGGGTGTGGGCAGGGCCCAGATGGCAAGAAGGCTGGAGCTAGGGACAGACAACAGGCCAGCTGATTCTGACCTGCGTGAGGGCAGAGCACAGATTAGATTCTGCGGTAGCCTCAATGGTCAGAATAATCCCAGCACAGAGCAGGTTTCCCTATTTGCTGACTGACTCGACAACTGGTTATCATTCATGCTAATTGGGTTCTCTGATGCATTTACTTTTAGCAAAACAACGGTGATGCAAATGATTTTAGTCCTACAGGAAAAATAACTTCAGGCCAGCAACAGTGGCTCACACCTATAATCCTAGTACTTAGGGAGGCTTAGGCGGAAGGATCACTTGAAGCCAGAGGATCTTTTGAGGCCAGGAATTTAAGACCAACTTGGGCAACACAGTGAAACCTTGTCTCTACAAAAAATTAAAAAACTTGGCTAGGTGTAGGCTGGGTGCAGTGGCTCACGCATGTTATCCTAGCACTCCAGGATGCCAAGGCAGGAGGATTGCCTGAGCTCAGGAGTTTGAGACCAGCCTGAGCTAGAGTGAGACCCTCTCTAAAAACAGAGAGGTGGTGGGCGCTTAGAGTCCCAGCTACTTGGGAGGCTGAGGCAAGAGGATCACTTGTGCCCAAGAGTTTGAGGTTCCTGTGAGTGATGATGCCACAGCCTTCTACCGAGGACAACAAAGTGAAATTGTCTCAAAAAAAAAAAAAAAAGGGATTAGCTGGGTGTGGTGGTGCAGAACTACTCAAGAGTCTGAGGCAGGAGGGTCACCTGAGCCCAGGAGTTAGAACTTGCAGTGACCTACGATCATGCCACTGCACTCCAGCCTGGCCAACAGCGTGAGACCCTGTCTCTTAAAAAATTAGTTAAAAATTAAAAAAATAGAAAAGACAACCTTTTGTATCTAAATTTGAAGCTTAAGATTCCTTCTTTCTGCAACTGTAAAAGCTTCGCTCTCTTCTCTCCTCTCTGAACCAGGTTTACCATCTTGTAGACTCCCTGGTCAATGAGTTAAATACGTACCTGGGACTGTACACTTTGCGTAATTCTGAGTTGTGTTTTTATTATTTCTTAAATTATACTCCGACAGTTTGGAGGTCCCACTGAGGTGCTGCAGCAGACTCATTTACGGGAACCAGTAAGCCGTCTGTGGTGGCTGAGAAATGCAATCCAGGAGGCGTTCACAGGATTTCTTGGCTCCTACAGTAAATTCTAATTGGCAGCAGAACTTTGTATTTGTGATAGTTTCTCTTTTTCTTAATTTCCAATTTTTTTATTAATACGTGTTTGTTCATCTTTTACATATTTTATTTTTAAAATGAATGTATTGAAAAGAATAAAATAGGTTGCAATGAAATAACCCCCCCAGATCGACCAGCATAATTAGAACATCAGTAAGCGGTTAGAGTTGAATTGACAATTGGCGCCTCTCCCGCCGAGGCTGGTTGGGAGAGCTTGTGGGGCCTGAGTACACCTGTCTGGCACCAGCTTTTGACAAAGGTGCCCTGTGTTTCTGTTTGAAGCGGAATTTGTGAACAGCGGCACAGCTCATCAGTATTTTTTAATTCTCTCTGCTTAATAGCCCATGATGTCAAAGACGACCAAGGGAACGCTGAGGGAAGGAGGCAGAGCTGGTAATGAGCATTGGGGATTGCACTGTTACCTTGTTTCCGCTGAAGACAAGATGACGTGGTTGCTTTGTGATACTACAACATTGACATTAAGGAAATTCAATGCTTATCAGCATTATAACTCTCAAAAGGAACACACATGTGCAAACTTAGAGGATGGGGAATGGAAAGTTGTACTGCAGAAATTAAATGATGAAAGCAAAGACATTTCTTTCAAACAGCAATAAGATCTGGAAACAAGGCCACTGAAGCGACTTATAAAGTACCTGATATACTTGTGAAAAAAGGGAAGCGATTCCGTGATGTAGAAATTGCAGAAGTTATAGGATACTTAGGCCCAAATAACATTTCAAAGTACAAGTAACTACCCCTTTTCAGGAGGGACCAGAACTGAGCAGCAGCACGAATTAGCCTTCAACTTAACAGAACAATTTCACGCAATACTTAGAAACGAAGATATATATTATTCAATTGCTTTGGATGAATCTATAGATACTACTAACTTGGTACAGGTTTTATAATTTGGGTCACTAATGATCATTTTCTTTGCCATGAAGAGTTACATGCTTTGGGTACACTTACCCAGAAAACACAGGGAATAGTCATCTTCAGCAATTTTCAAGATAAACGTCCTGAAGTTGGACTGAACTTGACACATCTAGTCAATGTATGTACAGAACTGGACCTTCCATGACAGGAGAACACCAAGGGTTTATTGCACAGATAAAAAAAACATGAACTAACAGATCCAGGCGCTCCTGTATTCTTTTCATTGTATCTTCCATCAGCAAAATCTCTGTGCTAAACCTACTATTTTAAGAGACATTTGCAACAAGTTATAAGCATCATTAACTATATTCCTGCAAATGCAACACAGCACGGTCAGTTTCCTAACATGCTCGAGTTGTAACATTCAAAAGTCGAATGATGAGGTGTTTGATGTGGGTTTGTCACAGGGACAGGTGTGACAAATTGTATCTCCGTGAGAACAGGTAGGTCGGCAATGTGAATTACTGAAAGGAGATTTCTCTAGGAATGCAGCATTACTGTGTGATACCATGTCAAATCAAAATGATGTGACTATTTCTATAAAGTAAAGCTGAGTCTGTACATGGCATTGGCACCCCCCCACCCGCACACAAACATCTTGTAAAAGCAATCTTTTTGCAAAACACTTCTTCACAAGGATATTTCAGATTTTCCCTGGTTAGCAAAGGTCACTGATGAGCAGGATGATATATGTGAATCATGGGAAGAATAAGCAGCTCTTACAGACCTATTAATTGGAGAATACAGTGAACGGTTCACTGACCTTGGCTCGCTGCCTGTGCTCAGTGGTTAGGGCACCGGCCACATACACTGAGGCTGGCAGGTTCAAACCCAGCCTGGGCCAGCTAAACAATAATGACAACAGCAACAAAAAAATAGCCAGGCATTGTGGCAGGGACCTGTTGTTTCAGCTACTCGGGAGGCAGAGGCAAGAGAATCACTTAAGCCCAAGAGTTTGAGATTGCTGTGAGCTGTGACGCCACAGCACTCTACTGAGGGTGACATGATGAGACTCCGTCTCAAAAATAAAAAGGTTTGCTGACTTTGAGAATCATGGCATCACACTCAAATAAGCTTGTCAGCCTCCCCTAAGTGATATCACCAAGGCATCTAAAGAACCACAGATGGAACTGACAGAGCTCTCAGTAGATAACATTTTATTTATTTATTTTTTATTTATAGATTTTTTAAATTTTAATTTATTTTATTTTTATTTATTTTATTTTATTTGTAAGAGACAGAGTCTCACTTTATCGCCCATGGTAGAGTGCTGTGTTGTCACAGCTCACAGCAACCTCCAGCTCTTGGGCTTAGGTGATTCTCTTGCCTCACCCTCCCCAATAGACTACAGGTGCCCAGCACAACACCCAACTATTTTTTTGTTGCAGTTTGGCCAGAGGCCGGATTTGAACCCTCCACCCTCTGTATATGGGGCCGGCACCCTACCCACTAAGCCACAGGCGCCACCCAGTAGATGACATTTTAAAATCATTCTTTGATGCTAAGAAAGATCCAACTGAAACATGGAAAAACACAGCAGAATACTCGCGCCTTCAGGGACAGGCCTGAAAACTGCTTTTTGGCTTTCCAGCCCGAATGTGAATGTTCTCCTTCCTGACCCATATCATGACACCCGTAGGGTCCCAAATGACTAATACCCATCCAGAGGATCAAATGAAAGGACCCCCATGGTGCAACCAAATAGTCGAATACTTTCAACAAACAGCAGACACAACAAAGCCATCAAGAAATAGTTACCTTAAAATTAACAGTTTTCATTTTTTGAAATTAAGTAAATAGTAGTCTGATTTTTACGTACATTTTTAAGTATATGTAATTGAAATTTCTTGAATGCAGCCTTATTTGATAACAGCTAAATTAACGAAGTCTTCCCATAGGAAAAGGTTCCCCACTTCTGTCTTGGCCAAGTTTGGTCCTGACATACACTTGGGGCTACCAGCTACTCTTCATGAGACACAGTGATACGTAAAGTCTGGTTTTATGGTCTGGTCACTTAGCAATATTTGTTCTGATGGGAGACTGTTCTACAGAGACCCCTTCTCTCTTGGATAAAGGACAAAAGAGGGTTTTAGCATTTTCCCAGTGGTCTACATTGGACTATTTTATGTACTAAGAGTATAATCATGTTACAAGATGTCAAATAAAATATACAAGTCAACTTTATGTCTACACACTAGAAATAAACAGAAAATACAATTTAAAGAAATATCTCACATTACCCAAAATATGGAATCAACCTACATGTCCATCACTAGATGAATGAATAAAGAAAATACGAGGCCAGGTGTGGTGGTTCACGCCTGGGATCCCATTACTTTGGGAGGCAAAAACAGTGGATTGCTTAAGCTCAAAAGGTTGAGACCAGCCTGAGCAAGAATGAGCTCCTGTCTCTAAAATAAAAAATACTAGCTGGGTCTTGTGGGGGGCGCCTGTAGTCCCAGCTACATGGGAGGTGGAGGCAGAAGAATCGCTTGAGCCCAGGAATTGGAGGTTGCTGTGAGCTGTGATGCCACGGCACTCTATCTAGGGTGACAGCTTAAGGCTCTGTCTCAAAAAAAAAAAAAAAAAAAAGAAAGAAAAGAAGGAAGGAGGGGAGGGAAGAAAAGAAGAGAGAAAATATGGTCTACAATACACAATCGAATATTATTTAGCCATAAAAAAGAATGAAGTCCTGTCATTTGCAGCAACATGGATAACCTGGAGTCCGGACATATTAACTGAAATAAACCAGGCAGAGAAAAACAAACATTATATATTCTCACTCATATGTGGAAATTAAAAAAAAAAAAAACTCATAGAGCAGAATGATGGTTACAGAGGGTTGGAAGGGCAGTGGGAGGGTGGGATGAAAGGGGCTAGTAAATGGGCACAAAAATACAGAACCTAGTATTTGATAGCACAACAGGCCCCTACAGTTACCAGCAACTTACTGTATATTTCGAAATAAATCAAAGATGAAATTAGAATGTTCCTAACACAAAGAAATGATAAATGCTTAAGATAAATGGATATCTTAATTACCCAGATTTGAGTATTATGGGATACATTAAATCCCGTAAATATGTACAACTAAACAAAAGGCATCATTTAATATATATATATATATATATTTTTTTTTTTTTTTGAGGCAGATCCTCAAGCTGTCACCCTGGATAGAGTGCTGTGGCATCACAGCTCACAGCAACCTCCAAGTCCTGGGCTCAAGCGAGTCTCCTGCCTCCGCCTCCCAAGTAGCTGGGACTATAGGCGCCTGCCACAATGCCCTGCTATTTTTTTTTACAGCTGTCATTATTGTTTGGCGGGCTGGGGCTGGATTCGAACCCGCCAGCTCAGGTGTACGTGGCTGGCGCCTTAGCCACTTGAGCCACAGGCGCCAAGCTGGCATCATTTAATATTAATAGCAACACAAAACACAAATATATCTAGGAATAAATCAAAAGATTCACCATATCTTTCTGAAGAAAATAATAAAAATTAACTGAAAAACATAAAAGACTTTTAAAAATAGAAAAATAATACCACGTTAATGTTTTATTTTTTTATTTTTTTTTTGAGACAGAGCCTCAAGCTGTCACCCTGGATAGAGTGCAGTGGCATCACAGCTCACAGCAACCTCCAATTCCTGGGCTCAAGCAAGTCTCTTGCCTCCGCCTCCCAAGTAGCTGGGACTACAGGCGTCCGCCACAACGCCCGGCCATTTTTTGGTTGCAGCCACCATTGTTGTTTGGCAGGCCCAGGCTGGATTTGAACCCGTCAGCTCAGGTGTACGTGGCTGGCGCCTTAGCCCGTTGAGCCACAGGCGCCGAGCCACGTTAATGTTTTAAAGTCTCAGTGTCAGAAAGATAAAGCTTCTTTATAAATTCATCTGCAGATTCAACATAATTCCAACAAAAATACCAAAAAAGATTTCTGTGCAACTGTAACAAGCCGATTCTAAATTTGTAGAGAAAAGGACAAGGACACAAATAGGTGGGACATTTCTAAAGAAGGAGAGATACGTAAAAGAACTGTTCTCCTGGGAAACAAATTTATTATTAGGCTTAAATAACTCAGATAGTGCAGTGTTTGTGCGGGGAGAGACAGGTGACCACAGAAGCCCGCGATGTGACGGTTACACACCAATCAGTGGGGGAAGAGGTCCTGCTGTAACACGGAAGAACAGAACAAATGAAAATGCATCCCTGCCTGACTCTATGTCTTGGAATAATTTTTAGGTTGACGAATTCTACTGTAACAGAGATGAGACACAGGAGTGGGTGATTAATTCTCATTAACAGTGAAGAAAGTTTTCCCAGAAGAGATGACCTTTGATCTGGTCCTTAAAGGATAAAAAGGATTACGGGAGAAAAATGGAGGAAATGGACTTCCAGGCTGAGAGAGCAGCAAGGTCAAATGTGGGGGGCTCGTTCTGGGAATGTACAAACAAGCAGCCCCGCAGAGCAGGGAGCAGAAGTCCCCTGCCAGGAGCCGACAGTGCTGTGTGTTTCTGCACGGATGCTTCACCAGGTTTCTGGTCTTCATTCTGGTCAGATTCAATGATGTTCACAAGAAGGAAACTTTACAAATACGGTACTTCTACACCGATACGCATCTAATAAATCACTTTTATTAAGTATGGCTTGGCTATGCAAAAAATGAACCGCTAACATTTTTTAAAAGCTTGAGTAAGGTTCACAGATTCAATACAATCCCCATCAAAATACCAAAGTTATGTTTCACAAAAGTAGAAAAATAATTCTACGCTTCATTTAGAACCAGAAAAGATCCCGAATAGCCACGGCAATCTTAAGCAAAAGGAACAAATCTGGAGGCATCTCACTACCAGGCTTCAAACTATGCTGCAAGGGTACGGTAACCAAAACAGCATGGTCCTGGCACAAAAACAGAGACTAGACCAATGGAACAGAGCAGAAAACTCAAATATAGAACGATCCACGTACGGCCAACTGATCGTCAACACAGCAGACATAAATACACACCGGAGGAAAGAATTCCTATATAATAACTGGTGCTGGGAAAACCGGAGAGCCACGTGCAGAAGAACAAAATGGAATACATCGCTCTCACCACTCACAAGAATTCATTCAAGATGGATAAGTGACTTAAATATAAGAATTCATAAAAATTCTAGAAGAAAAAGTTGGAAAAACTCTCCTAGATACCAGCCTAGGCAAAGACTTTATGAAGACGCCAATGGCAATCACAGCAACAACAAAAATAAATAAATGGGACTTGTTTAAGTTAAAAACCTTCTGCTCAGCCAAAGAAATAACTAGCACAGCAAACAGACAAACTATAGGATGGGAGAAAATACAGGGCTAACTATAAGAATCTATAAAGAAGTCAAGCAGGTCATCAAGAAAAATGTCAGACAACCCCATTAAAAAGTGAGCGAAAGGCATGAACAGAAGCTTTTCCAAAGAAGATAAACAAATGGCCGACGAAAATATGAAAAAATGCTTAAAATCACTAATCATCAGGGAAACGCAAATCAAAACCACAATGAGATTCCACCTTACCCCTGTGAGAGTGTCTTGTATTAAAAAGCCCCCAAATAACAGATGCTAGCGTGGCTGCAGAGAGAAAGGAACATTTACACACTGCTGGTGGGGCTGCAAATTAGAAAACGGAACAGAAATCACAGGGGCAGAAGGGGAAAAGGGGGGCTGGGCGAAAACCTACCTAATGGGAACAGTGAACAGTGTCGGGGCGACGGGCACACGAATAAACAGGACACAAGCATGAGAAAGGTGACCTGTGTAACCAAAAATAGTTATAACCCCGTAAAACTTTGAAATAAATAACAAAGCTTGAGAGAGTCCAGTTACCTTTTCTCTTTTCCCTTGGGTGCCTTGGTCCTGGTTGTTGGCACTTTTGTCGGCCTTGTTATGCACATTAGGAATGACCTGCCATCCGCAGAAGACAGAGAGGGGAGGTGGGAAAGGAAAAGGTCAAAGGCCATGATCAGTACATTTCTTTTTTTTTTTTTGAGACAGAGCCTCAAGCTGTCACCCTGGATAGAGTGCTGTGGCATCACAGCTCACAGCAACCTCCAATTCCTGGGCTCAAGCGAGTCTC
>CAUYRH010156295.1:0-14520 GCA_963574655.1 Perodicticus potto | reverse complement strand
ATGAATCCCATGTACTCAATTTTGATATGAGGACAATTAATGACAATTATTGACATGGTGGGGGTGAGGGAAGGGGAGAACAGAGAGAGAAAGAATGAGGGAGGGGTGGGGAAAGGAAGAGCAGAGAGAGGGAAGGAGTGAAGGGGGTGGGGTGTTGGGGCCTTGGTGTGTGCCACACCTTTTGGGGGTAAAACTCGATTGTAAGTGGGACTTTACCCAAGAAATGCAACCAATGTAACATGGTTTCTTGTACCCTTAATGAATCCCCAACAATAAAAAAAAAAATTCACTCTGCCAATCACTGTGTTTTGTTTAGTATATTTAGACTATTTCCATAAACAATAATATTGATATGTTAGTACTTAAGCCTGATATTTTAATTTTAATTTTAAATTTTTGGTCTTGTTTTTCTTCCTCTGTTTTCTGTTTTTTGCCTTCTTATGGATTACTTGAATTTTTTAGGGCTATCATCTTGACTTAGTCATAGTGTTTCTGCGTATAACTCTGTATAGTTTTCATGGTGGTTGCTTTGTGTATTATGATGTGTATGTGTGGCTTATCATAATCTACTAGTATGGTTTGTCCCACCCCCTCATGATGTGCACATCCTAATTCTTGAAACCTACTTGAATTAAGTTTCAAGCCAACCTACCTTACATGGCAAAAGGGACTTTTCATATATGATTAAGATAAGACTATTGAAGTTAGACCATTATCCTGGATTATCTGGGTGCCCAGTGTAATCACATGGTTCTTATGAGAGGGAGGCAGAATAGAAAGTGACGTGATGGAGGCAGAAAAGGGAGACTCAGATTGAGATTTAAAGAGAATGTGCTCCTGGCATTGAAAGTGGAGAAAGGAGCCACTAGCCAAGGAATGCAAATGTATCTTAGAAATTTTGTCCATCATGTCATGATTCTCTGGATACCAATTACATATTTCATTTTAGCAGGACACCATCCTGTTTAACATGTAGCTCCTAGCCTCCTTTTGTAGTTGTTAAAATGACAGTTTAATTTCAGTGGCTTTGCAGTGTAATTTTTGTCCCTTGAGTTGTCTTTTGATCCTGGGGCTCTCACTAGTACCTGCTGGTTCTGGCTGAGGGGATGGAAGATGTTTTCTCAGGCTGCACTGCCAGGTGCCTCTCAATACGAAAGAGAAGTCTCAGGCCTGGGAACATCAATGGGACTCGCACTACCCCCGTTGCTGTGCCTTGTCCCTCTTCCAGCCTGAGTGTCTCTGACATCTCCCAGTATTGGAGGAAAGTCTGAAGACCAGTTAAAAAAAAAGAGAGAGAGAGTAGTTCCTCTCCCTTGGCTGCTTTTTTGAGAGGCTCTGATGGATTTCCCTTGCCACTTCTGGGTTCAACCTATTGTCAGAGAGGCTCCTATTCAGTTAGGGGAGGAAGGAGCCTACTGAGGCTGGCAAGAGTTGTTAGATTGGCTATCCAAAAACACTTTGGTGACTTTCAAGTTCTGTTGGGGAAGGGTGGAGGCATACAACCACTGCCACTATGTTGGTCCTTCAGTCTTTGCGTTCCTAAGAAGTTTGCCCTCACTTACCATCTTTCAGCATTATCCTTTTGTTGTCTATTGCGTTATTCCCAGGGTTTATAGTGCCTAGCAGGAAGGAACAGGGAGAAGCATGCCTGTGCCTTCTTGCCCAGACTGGGAGTCACTGTTCAACTTTTGGTAATACCAAATGGATTTTTTCCTATCCCTTGAGAGAGGGCCTAGAGGGCATTTGAGGAACTTGAAGGTTATCTAAAAAGCAATGGACTAGGGAATGTAGAGTGAGATTAAGTTAGACAAGTAGGAAGGGTCAGGTTATGCAAAACCAATGTTAAGGAAGTTGGAATTGGGCGGTGTCTGTGGCTCAGTGGGTAGGATGCCAGCCCCATATACTGAGGGTGGTGGGTTCAAACCCAGTCCTGGCCAAACAACAACAAAAAATAGCTGGGTGTTGTGGCGAGTTCCTGTGGTCCCAGCTACTCGGGAGGCTGAGGTAAGAGAATCACCTAAGCCCAGGAATTGGAGGTTGCTGTGAGCTGTGTGACACCACAGCATTCTACTGAGGGTGATAAAGTGAGACTCTGTCTCTACAAAAAAAAAAAGGAAGTTGGAATTTATTCTAGGTGTAATGAGAAACCATGTTAACATTTTTAAACAATGGAATAACTTAATCAATTCGGAATTTTAGAATGATCATTTTGAGGCAGGAAAGTAAAGGCAGAGCTAAAGATCTGTCCTGGCCACTCTCTGTACAGGCATTAGCCAAACAGTCTGTAACACTCCACTGTGGCGAATGTCTCTGTTATCTGTGTATCTTTCTTTTGGAAGGCACTGGGCCTAGATAGTAACCTTGCAACTTCCTTAATCTTCCCTCACCCTTGAAGACAGGTAGCCCGCCCAAAGTCAAGGGCGCGGGTAGATCTGTCATTCCCTCGAGTCCCACGACTTTCACGTTTGTCACGTACCTCACATCCTTCATGACTCTCATGTGCACCCTAGCCCTAAAAAATGTATAAAAGAAAGGCAAGGGATTGGGTTGGTGGGCTTGGTTTTTAGGACACTAGTCCGCCGAGTCTCCCAGCCGGAATAAACTCGCTGCTTCCTCTATCGACTGGTGCCTGGAGTCTTCTGTCTGCATTGGTTTTCCTGCTACAATTTCACTTTCTTTGTGGAAATGAGATGTCAGGGCTTAAGAGTTGAAATATTGAGACATAAAACCATTGTCTACACTAGACTGAGACATGATGGTTACTTGAACAAAGGTAAAGCTGGAAAGAAGTAGAGGTATTAGAGGTAAATTTTGAGGTATTACCTGTAGATTTTGTCATAGAATATAAGGAAAAGGGGCATATTACATATGCCCCTTAAAGTTCTGCCCCTCTCACTGTGGGTGAGGAAACACAAGAAGAGGAATAGGTGTGGAGGAAAAGTTGATTTTGAGACAAATTTTACATATTCAAATAGGGATGGCAAGTGTGTGTTTGTAAATATCAGATCTCAAGCTCAGAAGAGAATGGACTAGAAATACAAATGTGGGAAATATCAGGTCATAGGTAATAAGAAAAGGGGGAGAGCAGATGAGATAACCTTGGAGAAAATGTAAAGTAAGAAGAATAGAGTGCTTAGTTCAGAGCCCCGAGGCAAACCAACATTTGGTTGTCAAAGGAGAAAGAATGTGCCAAAGAAAATAAGAAGCAGCAGCCAGAAAGAGACAAGGAGAAAGCCAAGAAATGTTTTCCATCTTTGTAAGAATTTCTTTCAAATTCTCATCACATTAATCACCCATAAGGATGCTAAACAAAGCACAAAGTCATAAACACACTCCTCCACATAATGTAATGAAGCTCCCTAATTATAATTACTTTGTTGGCAATTCACAGTAAAATATTATGAAGAAGAAATTCCTATGTACACACAAGCATACACAAAAATATGCAAGATAATATAAGAAAATATTGACAGAGATTATATCTGATGATGGAATCGTGGATGATTTTTATTTTCCTCATTTGATTTTTCTAAATTAAAATTTTTTTCTTTATGGTGCACTTCAGAAAAATCATCTAAATTTGTTCTATGTTTTTTTTTGGGGAAAATTATGTTCTATTATTTCAAACAGGGTATTAATCTGATTGTACGGCATCCCATAATCCTATTAAGCATCTCAACTGGTTGTTCGAGTTAGATATATATCATTAATCTTCAGGGCATTTCCATACGGATTAGTGGAGAGTTCTTCATAAATAATAATGAGAGACAATGATGCATAGAGCCAAGAATATTAAAACTAAAGTTGAATTATCTGTATTTGAATTCCATCTCTGCTGCTTTTGTGTCTCTTACATGGAACATGTTGTAAAATGATGCTAAAATAAGGAAGAGTAATCCAAGGATTAAAATTAGATAGAGTAAATGAATGGCACAGTTCAGCTTTGGGTACACGGTAGTTATAGATATATGATAGTGGTTAATAGCTCAGGCCATGGAAATGGTTAACAGCTCAGAATGTGGAGACAGCCTGGGTTTGAAATGTACCATTGCTTCCAATGGGTCATCTTCTACAAATTAATTAAGTTCTCTGTGCTGCATGCTCTTTGCATGACAAGCTGAGGGTCTTAATAGTATCTCGTAAGGGTTATTATGAAATAACATATGTACAACATTTGGAATAGTGCAAGGGAGTATTTGCAAGTACTCAACAAAAATCTTGCATATTTCTGCTATGATTAAGTATCTATAAGTTCCATGACTACATTTTAAACTCCCTAAGGGACAGTAACTAGGTCTTAACTTTATTTTTTAATACACGATGATTCATGTGTTTGAAAATGTTTATAATTTAGGATTATCATTCCAAATGTTAATTATCATAAGACTGGAGTGGGAGCTCTTTTAATGTATCTTCAGTTAACAGTTTTACTAGGTTAACTGATGCTCTCATGCCCTACTAATGAGGACTAATGCCCAGGTGATATTAAGCATTCTTTGTATACTACAGGGACCTATTTGCAGATAGGCAAGCATATTTCTGCTCCCAATAGTTGAGATGTTTTCTTACCAATAAATTTGTATTTATTTCCAAACTAGTTAATTCCAAGAGTGCTTACCAGAGTGACATAATTTATTAGATGTTAAATGAATTGTTAGATTTTTGAATACAAAAAGAAAAATCTGTGTTTCTTATGAAAATTAAGTTGGTTGCTTTGGAAAGACTGGATAAAAATGAGTTCCTAAATCTTGCTGTCAAATTAGATGTGGGCAATTGCAACAGAAATATACTGGGAAATCTACCTACACTCATATTGTCTCACAAAAAAGTTTTTAGGTTCTCTTTCCTTTTTAAGAAATATAAATTGGAAATCACAGACGATGGATAATGGTTTTGATTTATGTGTGTGATTTATAGAGGTGCATATCTCAATGGGTGGACCCACACTGAAAACTAGGTCTTGGCTCAACATTTAGAGATTGTTTTTTTTCTCTCCCTTTCTCTCCTTCTGTCTCTATCATCTGTCTATATCTATCATCTCTCTCAAGTTAAAATAAAATATTTAAGGTTCAATGCATCCATTTTTGATGATCCTTGTTTGTTTAATCAACAACCATTTATCCTGGCTGTGAAAGAATAGGAGGCCTTTTAAAGATTTGAGGTGGATTAAGCAGACATCAATCTGAATAATTACGGAGTTTGGATTCTGGGTTAATCACTTGCTAACCTTATGATTTTGAGTAAGTTACTTATCCTTCTGAACCTGAGTTCTTCATTTATAAAAGCTAATTTTTTATTAATGAGGCTTTTTATGAAATGAGACCATATGTGTAAAGTACATAGCAGAATTCTTAGAAGGGAATGAGTGATTAATAATGTAGTTTTTTATTTTCTGATAACTACTGAATCTTTAATTTTCGACTGTGACCTATCCTGAGCCCTGGACCCATATTTTCCATGGCATCTCCTTAAGTCTCATTCACCATTCTCTTAGACTGGGTCTCAAACTAATTATCAAGGCATCGTTTGGGATTCCTCTCCCCACTCTGTCTCACAACAAACTAACCACAAAATAGGTTTCATTTTAAACGTAAGAATTGTCTCGCTCCATTCTTTTTTCTTCTTTTTCTACAAATACTCCTCCCTTTCCTCCTTCTTTGCGAATTGCTCCAATCTATTTGGTTGAATACGCTTATTTTTCAAGTCAGAAATTTGAATGGGTTTAAGTAAAGTTTATTTCTGCTTATTTAGGTAATATTTATAATGCTTATTTTGACTCAAGACTTCATTACTTATCAGCATAAATTCCAATCTCTTTTTTCCCAGGTTGTCACTGCCAGAATTATCTTTCCAAGAGACAAACCTGATCTGTCCACTGACACACACACACACACACGCACATACACACCCTTACACATTCATTACTTACCATTGCAATCAAGTTGGAATCAAGTCTCCTTAGCTTTGCATATAAGTTTCCCGCAATCCTGCCAGAATCACTAACTATAGATTTGCCCCCTGCCTCCCTTCAAACAGACTTATCTTATTGCTGTCCTCAAACACACTTGATCTTTTCACAATTCTAATTTGTCCTTCTGTTTATTCTTGTGCATAAATTGCCCCATCATTTGAAACACCCTTTGGGTGGATCAACTTTTTCTGCCAAGGAATTCTCTCTACTCCCAATTTGAACACCATTAAAAGTACCTGGAGTATTTTGGGGATGGCAGCTGTATCTCTGTCATTATCACACACACAATTATTTAAGCCTTTATGGGCAGAATATAATTCTAGCAGATTTCTCCTAGGTTGACTAAGTGTCCTCTTTCTAATTACTCCACATAGGGCCTCAACTGACAATAACAGCTGGTTATGCAATTAAAACCCTTGGGCCATGAGTGAAGAGCTCATGTAGGATGACTGGAAGGGCACAGTCTATAGCTTACTCATTGGTTTAATAGTATGGAAAGTATTTGGCTGCTCAGTTATGCAATTCATTTTAACTTGAATTGAGAAATCAAATTAACTGGAATCAGGTATTATAAGAACTGACAGATCCGACATCCTCAGTGTTCCATCAACCCTTAGATTGCCCTTGTAGAGTCACAGGTGTTTTTTTCCCTTCCTTTTTCTTAGAGCATTTCTACATACTAAAATCAATATTGTGTGTATGTGTGTGTGTGTATATACAGTTGGCTCTATCAACTGCAGAATTTGCAAAAAATTAATGAGAACCTCAGTGGCAGAGGCAAAAAACCCTACAATAATCTCCTGAGTCACTACTGCACTGATCAGTGTTCTAAATTGCTGGATATCTTGGCATAAAAAGAGCAGAGATACGTGGACATAATGTTTCCATCTCATTTAGACTCATTCAGATAATTTTTGATTCATGTTTCCCAGCGTTACTTTGATAAAGGCCAGTGTGGTGGATTTGCTTTCAAATGGATCATACGATAAGAAGAAAATAAAGAACAAATTTAACTTCCTTTAAAGATATTTTTAATGTTACCTCTTCAGTGATTTAGGATATCTTCTTAAAGACTTCAACACATGGAATAAAGATAGACAATGCAAAAATTAACAATATAAATGAATGATGGGAACTTTAATGTTCAAAGCTTCTTGAAAACAGGAACTGCAAGTTATGATTATGTGGACATGCTACCATTTCTTAATGTGCTTGGTGTATAGTTTAAGGGAAGAAGTAAATGGAAGCAGGGAAAAAATAATTATTGGAAAATTAAGCCACTTGGCACATTCGTTCTAATTGTTGAAACATTTTATGTTGATATAAATGTATTGGAATGCATATATTTTAATGACTTATTAAATATTTAATACATGTGCCTTGTCAATTATATACATATTAATATTTATTTCTACCCTCTTTCCTACCTTTGTGAGATTACTTAAAGAAAGAGATCACATGTTTGTCATCTTAGTTACTTATCAGGATCTAGCTCATGATAGGTTATGCATATCTTTTATGAAGAGATTAATTCTATAGGAAATAATCTGCTATATCCCATGCAATATCTATAAGAAATAATCTGCTATTTCCCCTGCAGATTCCCCTGTCTACACTAGCTAAAATATTAGCCAATTTTATCCTTATAATAAGTGTATTGGTTATCTATTGCTGTGTAACAAGTAGTCTCGTGATTCAGTGGCATAAAGAGGCAACAGATATTAATTATCTCACACAATTTCTGAGAGTCAAGAATTCCGGAGCAGCTTAGCTGGGTGGTTCTGATTTCAGGCTCCCTCAGGAGATTATAGCCAAGATGTTGGTTGGGGTTGCAATCATCTGAAGGCCAGACCAGAGCCACAGTATCTTCTTCTATGGTGATTCATTGACTCACACCCATGACTGACAGGTAAGTGCTGGTTAACATGAACTGTTCTTAATATGTGGTCTTCTCTTTCCTCGAGGCTGTTGGTAATTGACTTCCTTCAGAGTGAATGATCCAGGAAGGCAAAGTGGAAGAGATAATACTTTTTGACTTAGCCTTAGAAGTCATTCTCTGTCATGTGTGCAATATCCTACTGGTTACACAAGCTCTGAAGGAGAGAACTGCACAAAGACATGAATAGCAGGATATGGTGGTCATTAGTGGCCATCTTGGAGGCTGGCTACACAGCAGAGTATACAAAACAGGTGCTCTCATTATATGCATTTTACATGTGGGGAAATGAGGCATAGAAAGGTCAGATACACACATAGGACACAGAACATGACATGGCACATGCGAAGTACACAAATTTTAGCTGTTTTTCTTTTTTTATAAGTCAGTTGTTTTTAAATTTCAGTGGGCCAAGATGGCGAGCTGTGGGTTCAGTTTTATGGAAAGACATTTCGCAGCTATGAGAGGAGAAGCTGCTGTGCTGCACATTCATGTCCTATCGCTGCTGTAACAAATTGTCACCAATTTAGTAGCTTAATACAACACAAATTCATCATCACACATTTCTGTAGGCCAGAAGTCCAACATAGGTCTTACCTGAACAAAAATCAAGATATTGGCAGGACTACGTTCATTCCGAAGGCTCTAGAAGAGAATCTATTTTCTTGCCCTTTTTAGCTTTGTGCAATTGCCTGAATTTCTCATCTTGTGGCCCCCGTTCTCCATCTTCAAAGCCTGGCAGGAAAGCATTTTTCCATCTCTGTCTCGCTCTCTGACCTGTACTTCTGTCACCGTATCTCTTTTCCAACTTCTTATTCCATTGATCACGTTGCCTTTTCTACTTTTCTTGTCCTTTGTATCTTCTCCCTCTTTAGAAGGACCCTCGTGATTACATTGGGTCCACTCAAATACTACAGGATAATCTCTTCCTCTCGAGAGTCTTCACTCAGCCACACCCGCAAAGTCCCTTTCATCACACATGGTAACACTCACTGGTTCCAGGGACTTGGACGTGCACATCTTGGGAGGCCCAGCTATTATTCAGCCTACAGTATGATGAGAACTCAGTTTTTATTTGAATCAACGATTTTGTCACTGTTACTGGACTCTCTCAGGCAAGAAAGGGAAATTGAGTCTATCTGCCTCTCTCTCTTGTGGGTGATTTTAAGGTTTGATTCTTTCCATATCCTGAGAATGAGGATCCAAGTCTCCTTTTGCAATGACGCCTATAGCAGAAGCCACCCTGGACTGAGCATCAGAGCCTGAGTTCTTGTATAGGCCCTGCCTCATTCTTGCGCTGGTATCTTGAAAAATCACTCAGCATTTGAAAAATACCTAAAGAATGTGATGACAAAAATACCTGCTTTGCCTACCTGATTGCTATGTTTGTTGATTTAATTGGCCATGCTTTCTAAGATGTAAAAAAGCCAAATGAGCATTATATCTTACTGCATCCTTGAGCTATTTGAGGGGATTACTATAACATAGAACAGCTGGGGTCAGAACAGGCACAGTCAGGCCAAGGCAGGCATTTTTATTTTTTTAATTAATTGTTGAGGATTCATCGAGGGTACAAAGAACCAGGTTACACTGATTGGATGTGTTAGGGAAATTCCCTCTTATAGTTGTGTCCCATCCCCAAAAGTTGTGCCACGTACCATGATCCCCCACCTGCCTTCCTCCTTTCTTCTCTCTGTTCTCCCCTTCACGCACTGCGTACTAGATCATTAATTGTCCTCATATCAGAAGTGAGTACATGGGATTCTTGCCTCTCCATTTTTGTGATGCTTTACTAAGAATAATGTGTTCCACCTCCATCCAGGTTAATACAAAAGATGTAAAGTCTTCGTCTTTTTTGATGGCTGAGTAGTATTCCATAGTATACATATACCATGGCTTGTTAATCCATTCCTGGGCTGGTGGGCATTTAGGCTGTTTCCACATTTTGGCAATTAAGCTGCGATAAACAGCCTAGTGTAAGTGTCCTTATGGTAAAAGGATTTATTTTCCTCAGGGTAAAGAAATGGAATTGCAGGCTCAAATGCAGGCATTTTTAAAGAGCTCTCGTCACAGTGCCAGCCCCAGCATCCTCTCTTGTCCTGGGCCCCTGTCCTCCTTACTGCCAGTGAGGTTCTGAGCTCCCCACGGATGGAGCTAGCATG
Source organism: Perodicticus potto (assembly GCA_963574655.1). NCBI lineage: Eukaryota > Metazoa > Chordata > Mammalia > Primates > Lorisidae > Perodicticus > Perodicticus potto. The sequence continues at coordinate 4,451 of CAUYRH010156295.1, read as the reverse complement.
GGGATGAGCAAACTCAGACATTCTGGGGATCTCTGTGAATGGGTAGGACCAGGAGGAAAATATTTTAGCCTTTGGGAGTTACAACATTTCCTTACTCTGTGGAGTGAGCTGGAAAATTGGAGAGATTTTCGCACCAAAAGATCTCTTACGATCTTCCATGTGCTAATAAAAACGTGTGTGGGGTTGGGTTTAAATAGCATGTTAATAAAATTGATATGTTACTAAAAGGCTTTTATATGTCAGTTAAGGAAGTAGTTCAGTGGTGAGGATTCTTCAGAATTTCACTTGTTTTTTTATTCACTTATACAGTGTATTTTTTTTTAAACTAGAACCCTTCCGTGTTGTCTTGGGGTGTGCTCCCCAGTGTATGTTTTGAAAATAGGCCTTTGGGATCAAAGGAGAAATGTTCGGTAACTGGATGCTCCCAGACAAGGAGGGGACATCCCGCATTGCGAGGATATAGTATTTGTGCCATTCCTTTTCTCCTGAAAACTTCTCTGGGCTGCTTTGTGTGAGGCTGTATCAGGGCCCTGACAACCCCAGGGCTTTCATTTAGTAATCCTTTCAGAGCCAATAAATACAAATCAAAGATAAGCCAGGGTCCACTCCCTTTACTTCTCTTCTCTAAGCAATTGTTTATACAGGGAAGGCCAGGACCCCTGCCATTTGAGATAATGAGCTGATAAAGAGTTAGAGAGTGGTCACACAGAATCACAGGGCTCCAGGGCTGCAACCGCCCCCCCCCCAGAGGTCCTTTAGCCGCTCAGCACCTTCATTCTGACTTAGAGCCTTAGAGCTTTACAAGCTTTTTACCCCTTTCAGCCAGGCTTTAATTTTCTTAAAATCATTATTGATCTTTTTCAACAACCAGTCTGTTTTTTATTGCTGTCAATGTTTTCTACTCATGGCTCCATCCCCACTCTGAGGGCCCAAAGTCTGGAGCTTCAGGCTCCTCCCCAGCCGTGCACCTGTCTTCCTGCCCACCAGGGCATGCACGAGGCAGCCGGTGGCTACAGATGATGGCAGCCTCTACCCAATCACGATTGTTTAACAAAAGGCAGAGAATAATGAATTTGTAGGAATTTTTGCTTTGTCTTCCTTGGAGTTTAGATTTCACAGAACTTAATCTTTTCCAAGGAGGGCAATTCCTAACCTGCCCTGAAGGGGGGAGTTGGGGAGAGCCGTGGAGAACCCTAACCCTCTGTTTACATGTCCCTCCATTTACAAGAAAGTGAAGAAAGGCCTGATCTTCATAATCTCGAGCAGTTGTATAAAGATCAGTGGGGGCAAGAAACCCTAAAGCTAGTCTTTTCAAAGCACACTTTCCACGCTGAATGTTGGCCGTCAGTTTTTCGGGGAACAGATCGCCTTGAGGAGAATCATCCTGATCCTTTAATTTTTCCCCTCCTTTTTGCTCCCCAACTTTGAGACCTTTCAGTACTCATTCAAACTTCTCTTTCATACAAAACAGAAGGGCTTTTAATAGACCCAGGTAATTGACTCTCTGATTCAAGATGTATGTACAGGCATAAAACATTCATTTCATGTAATCCCATCTCCTATATATAATTGTTTAGGTAGAGATTTTCAAGAAAGGCAAACGAAGTTTTATAATGAAGTATTCAATGAATCAATTGCAGCACATTATCTGCAAGAATTCTAATGTATGTGCTAATTTAATTGTGGCATTAAAAAAACTCTGAAACTTGAGATGAAAACTTCAGTTTCCAGAGATAAAAGCCCCACTTTCTTAGCTAAAAGTGCAAATCTTTTGATGGCTCAACTGATGGCCCTCCTAGGCATCTGTCAGAACATAGGATGTGTTACTTATAAGACACTGTCATTAGATATGAAGGAAAAATAACCTCAATAAAGATATAAGATGAGGGAGATATACTACGGTATAAATAAGGTCAAGGGGCCTTTGCAGTAAATCCAGGAGTGCTAACTAGAAGTGTGACAGTCTGCTTCCCTTATGTAACGTTGGAGAGGTTGCTTTTATTTTTGTGCTTTACAATTCTCTTTTAGTTATTTATCTGCTTTGATGTCCCATAGTCAATTTTAAGATTTAGAATCAAAGTATCTAAATGACTTGCCTGAAATAAAGTAACTGGGATGTAGTGTGTGTGGTGGACCCATTGAGTATATGTACATGTGTGCATGTGTGTGCAAGAGTGCATGTGTATGTACATTGTGCATATATATGTGTGTATGCATGCATTGTGTGCATTTATATATGTGTTTGTGTGTGGACATTGTATGTATATGTGCGCATAGTGTGTGTATATATGTGTGTGCATGTGTGTGTGCACTTACACATGCATAGTAAAGACCAGTAGAGTCCAGGCAGGGGGCGGGCATGGCCCACTGTAGAGAAATCACTAACCTGGAGTGGGTGCTTAGCTTTTTGAGTTCCAAAGCAACTCCTTGAGCAAGTCAAGCTCCAGGTAAGAAAGATGAGAGATACTGGCCAAGGTCTTGGGTAAGAGGGGATATCTATGCCTGATGAACTTTAGAGGATTGAACATTTGGAGCATGTTGCATGTATTTAATTTAGAATTCTACAGATCCCTCACCAGAATTCAGTAACCTAGCCATTAGAAACTGTAAATGACCAGGTGCTATGGATGTGTTTAATAAATGCTCCACTCATGGACAATAAACAATTATCTAAGGTTTACAAGAAATTAAGGAGCATTTAATTGCTCGCAGAACTTGATTCTTTCAAAACTTGGACAATCTTAGGAATGTTCAAGTCCATATCTTCCTGAGAATGTTGGGGTGTTTAGTGTTTTCCTCATGAGTTTATCTAGAAGATTAAATTAGTAGATGGGGAGAATTCATTTATTCTCCTTTTCCTTCATTCAAAAAATATTTACCCTGCCATTATTAGTACTAGCATGGTGTTGAGTAGAAGGTTACAGAAACAATGTGAGGAAAACTGTCACTGCCCTTGAGGCGTGCACAGCTTAAATGAATGTATAGATCCTAGCATGTTGCCTGGAATGAGGGAGGCTCTACAGATAGTATGATCCTTTATTAGTTTTTAAAATCCAAAGGATACCTTTTATTTATTTATTTTTTTGAGAGAGTCTCACTTTGTTGCCCTTGGTAGAGTAACCTGTGTCACAGCTCACAGCAACCTCAAACTCTTGGGCTCAAGTGATCCTCTTGCTTCAGTTTTCCATTTTTAGTAGTTAGGTCTGGCTCTTGCTCAGGTCTTGAACTCATGAGCTCTGGCAATCCACCTGCCTTGGCCTCTCAGGGTGCTTGAATTACAGGTGTGAGCCACTGCTCCTGGCCTGGGTGTCTTTTTTATAACTGTCCTAAAGCTGTGGAATTGTGAAAGATCCTTGATGAGAAAAAATAAAATATTCTTTTATTCATCCAATAAATAGTTATTGAACGCCTCTTTCATGAATAAGGCATTATTACTAGTACCTATGTATACTAGTCTTGTTTTTTTCTTGTTTTTAATATGTGAAATATAGTATTATTTTTTGTTTAAAATTCATAATGTGTCTACTATGTGCCTGGCAAGACTGAGTGATTAAGGGACCATGAGTTATTTGAATTAGCCTCAATTATTAAGACAGTTTCTTCTATTACTGTACGCAATTTTGTTGAGTGGCTCAGTGCAGTGGTGGGCTAAGATGAGTTTGATGTTTTGATTCCCAAAGCTCTCCTGATTTATTCCTGGTCTTTGCTGTTGGTACTCCTTCCCTAGTCCTTACCACCCTCTGATGGATTTCTTCTGCTCGCTGCTCTGTTGGGCTGGAAGAGGCTTTTTGGTGAGGAGACTTACCTGTTCTCCATACTAGGTGAGTGCTCAATCATTGACAAGTCTTTTAAAGAAAACATCCAGAAGAAAATCCTGTCTCTGGTGTGGATTTTCATTATAAATGCTTCTCTAATATGTGTCTTATGAGAGGATGGTTAATATTTGTTGAATGCAGGAAAAGAAGAATAAATGAATTCTGCCCAGCTCATAAAATACACATGATATTTTGACAACCACAGAATGTGAGAGAAAGAGAAGTGATGTTTCCTCTCTCCTGTAGCCTACACTTGCTGCCCCGAGGCAACCAAGCCTCTTTGATGATTAGTTGTACCTTGATGTATTCGTATTCTGATAATCCTTTTTCGGGAGCAACTTGCACAATTTATGGGTTACAATATGACTGAACTAATTGCAATTTTGTCTTCTCCTAAGCTTTGCAAATACTGGGTTAAGCCATGTTAAAGTTACTGTTTTTGACTATACAGCTTCTTTTTTTTTTTTTTTATGTTGAGCAAAGGTTTTAGATTCTTTTTTTTTTTTTTAAATTATTTTTTATTGAGTCATAGCTGTGTACAATAATTCAGTCATGGAGTACAGTGTGCGGGCTTCACATACAATCGGAGATATTTTTATCAACCTGATTGATATAACATTCATGATATTTTCTCAT
>CAUYRH010156294.1:0-23673 GCA_963574655.1 Perodicticus potto | reverse complement strand
TGAACTATTTAACATAGCCTTCATGGCCTTTTAATCACTATATGAAGACATTTATATTCTACATTTAGTAATTTTCACTTGTACCCTTGTAAGATGCACCATAAGTGTGATCCCACCAATCACCCTCCCTCCACCCATCTTCCCCTCTCCCCTCCCCTCCCTTATCTTTAACAGAAACAAGCTAATATTGCAATTTCTCAATGTTCTTTAAAAAAAAATCTGCTTTCTTCCTTCAGTATTCTCTTGGTCTTCCTTGACACAGTGGCCTATTAAGCAGACAGAATTAAAAAATATTTTTGAGATGTGCAACTATTCACAAATTCCACTTCAAAAAGAAGTACAGTGAAGTGTTGTCCAAAGCTGATAACAGACTGACATATGCAACCCCCATAAACTCTCTCCAACCAGCCTCATGCAATACTGGCTATAGTGAAGAGGAGAAAGTTAGAACTAAATCATGAACATAATAGCTGTCAATTTAGCACTTATAGTTCTCTATTGTTCTAACTGTGCTGGTTAATCTGGGAGAATTATTTTATTTAAACTTATTTTATTGTTTGGTATTTTAAATACATTCATTTTAAAAGTAAAATAAATATACAGAAAAGTATTAATGAGAGTAAAAGAATTTAACCAAAAGACCATACCTAAGGACCTAGAAGGCCACATGTTAGTCACTAGACTTTGAAAAATGTTCTCAATGTCCATCATCATCATAATTATGGTAATCAATGTATCTTATTCTAACACCATTTGCATTTCTAGCTATAGAATAAAAGGTTATAATTTTGAGAAGAATAATAAAGCTATGTTAAACATAAAGACCTTCAGAAGTCCTGAATTTATAATGTGTCAGTCATCACCTATATTGAGGATTTCTAAACCTGGTCTCAAAAAAAAATTAGAGACCTATGAAATCAACATCACTGAGAATGTGACTTGGCAACTATAGTTTTAGAATGCATTCCTAGATATTCTAATGATCATCCAGATTGAGAATCACATCACCTGTGTGGATGGTCAGGTCCAGTTTTCATGTTCCTTTGTCATGTTTCATGTCATTAATGGCACTAGCATTCATGTGCTTAGAACAAATAATTCCAATTACAAATCATCAATATACACTACAAGAGGGCCCAGTACTAAATGTGCATTTACTAAAGCAAAAAGGACATATGAATGCTATGAAAGAAGCAAACATTATTAGAGCAAACATTTTGTAGAGAGGTATGGCTTTCTGGAAAGGATTTCTCAATGCTTTGACAGTTAACTTAGAAATGGTTTAAGCCTTGATGGCACTTAACAGTGAGAGAGCACACTGAAATTTATTTCTCTCTACTTTTGTCTCATCATATATTGCCTGCCAAGTTAGAGCTACAACCTAGAGATTCATAATGTCATCCTGCCTTGTTTTCTTCTTTTGGGGTCTGACCTTTGCTTTATCCAAATATCATTTGTCTGTAAATATGAAAATGAGTTGCTGGCTACTCAGTGTTGCAAAATACGCAAAACCCTTTAAAGGATTTCCAGGCTGGCTGACAGGGGAGCATATTGTACTAAGTTAATCTCTCGAAAATGTTTTACTATTGACAGCACTGCTAGCCATAATTAGGCAAGTAAGACAGTCGCTCATGAAGCTGTAACAATTGGGTATTATGCTTTCATCTCAAATAATTTAAAATATTAAATGTTCCTAGAGTAGGATTTTTAAAAGATCTCTGCATCTTAAAGGCTGTTTAGGATATAGTAGAATTGCCTAATCCCAGCATGTGCCAAAATGTTTTTGTATCCTTAGGTAATAAAATTGTAAACTCCTGTGGCTACAAGGGAATTTGAGACATTATCCTGTCCCAAAGTCCCTAGTATGGTTTTTGGTGAGGGGTAATTTACCCCATCCCAGACATTTAGGTATAATTACCTGCCTACTGTGGTGTTTAATAACCTCTGCATGAGGAAATGCTTTTCCATACCTAAAATCTACTGGGTTTTGTTTTGTTTTGTTTTGTTTTCCAGGAATTCTCGTGGGGGTAAGAAGGCTATTTTGAAGTTGGGGATTTAGGTCACATAGTCTCAGATATATTCTCCAGTTTGGAATGTAGTAGATAAAAAATGTGGTCCTTAGCAGAATACCCAGAGCCATCACATACAGATAATTCAGTTAATGCTTTTCATAAAAGCTATTGGCAGAATGGTGGCAGTAAGGTTGGATTCACGTGCCTTTGTGTCTCCAAGCGTAATGCCTACTAGCACAGTTAATTCTACCCTCAAGAGGCATGTTTTCTTAATCCTCTACTCTAAGGAGAAGCCCCACAGGAGAATAGTTTGTTGTTTTGTTTCTTGCTTGCTCAAAGGTGCTCTAACATCTGTCTTGAAGGTAGTGGCTAGGACAGTGAGCATCAATCCTAACAGGGCCTACCACACATACCCTTTGGATAATTTCTTTGCGTGTTCCACAAAAGAAATTCTGATTCTGCAGGTCTGGAATCTGAGAATCTTCTTTTAAAACAAATACTCCAGGTTACTTGATACCGGTAGTCCAAAATCCTACTTGCAGGAAGCTGTGTGTAGTTCAGCTTCCTTAGATTGGCACCTGGCTGTCTCAATTTGCTATGACAAATGTGGGAGGTTGCTAGTGTTTGAACCTTGTTTGTCTTGCTGTCAGAAGCCAGTGGAAGTTTTCAAGCATACATCAAGTTGACCAGCATTCAGCAACACTCATATAATTCTCATCACTACACATGTACGTTGCATACTATGCATATTTTTAGTTCCCATATTAGGTATTTTCTGTGTGTTTTTTTATCTTTTATTCAAAGTACCTATTCTAGATACAGCATGGTATATGGGAAACATGAGGATCCAGTCACAATTTAGTAAGGTCTTTAAAATATGCACACAAATGACTCCAAAGTAATGTGTAAAATAATACATTTCATAAAAATTGTAATGCTTTAAGGTAGAGGAGAGAAGATAATACCATTAATGTTATGAGACAGGATTTTATACTATCTATGGAAGCAAAGGCAGAATTTAGAAACACTAATAATTGGATTAAAAGTGAAATTTGTTGGCTAATATATTTTATCATTGCTTTATTGTGGTTTATTCTAATAGTGCTGAGAGTTTACACCCCTTGTCCATTGCATTTCATGTGTGCTCCATAGAATTATGAATTTGAGCCTTTCCATTTGAGAATTTTATCAGATATAAATATGTATCATAGATTAAATGAAAATACTTTATAGAATGTGTAGACTCAGGAGCCTCTAATTTTCAATTTAGATGTTTGCTGTAATATTGATTTTGTATTGCAACTCTAGAAATAAATTCTGATTTGGAGCTGACAGTATAATGCTTTAAATATATTAGATTGTTTAAGTTCTGGCAGTTTATTTTTTAGTTGTTTTGGTATCTAATAATATTACTTAGGGTATAATCTCTTTAGCCAATGTACCAGTGTTTAAATGGGAAATGAAAACCAGTCTGATGGTTGATCATCAGGCACCAAAGTAAGAAATGTTATTATCAGATTACGGTCTAGTTTGTAACCAGCTAAAAGGATACCTATGTCTCTCTTACCTAAACGATTGCTCCTACATTTCACAGGAGATAAAGTGAGTAAATTAATAATCCTTTTGCAATTGTATGTAGCAAATGGGGGTATTTTCTTACCTGGTCACAAAGTTAAATAAATACAAGATGGAATGAGTGATGGCGGGAAAGGTGAGTTTGGAAGTTCTTACGGGTACTTTTCTTAGTCTATCTGAGGCTAATCTGAGTTTCTCAATCATAAAATAGAAATAAGGGTAGGAGTTTCCTGATGGAATTTTATGAGGATAAATGAGATAATATGTTGCTTAGTCCAGTGTCCGCCTGGTATACGGTATGTGTTTTAATTTAATCCAACAGGTATTAGTTAAGCATACACTGTGTGGCAAAGAATTGAGATAAACAATGTTCTTGACCTCATGGGCCTGATACCAGTGCAGGGGCCATGAAGCTGAAGGCAACTCTAAATTCAGAAGAGAGTCTGAAAGAGTAACCATTGTTGTCTTATTTATTTCAATGGACCACTTGACACTTTTCAAACATGCATCTTTATTTTTAGTCATTTCAGACTTAATGAATCCATGTTTTTTAAACAAATAGGGTCTTTCTGTGTTGCCCGCACTGGAGTGAACTTGTATTTCACAGGCATGATTCTGGATCACCTTCACCTCAAGCCAGGTGAAAAGAGAACTACAGAATTGAACTAGACATGTTTTCCTTGACCATTTCTTTTAGAACTTCTTGGAAATATGAATGATGCTATAGGCCTCCTTTCCTGGAAAAAAATGCTTATATTTCTTCTATACATAGAAAAGTCATGTCTAGACATAGTGTTGCGAAATCTCTATACTTTCTAGACCCATTGTTGGTGATTCTTTTTTAACTGTAAAAGATCTTTTGAAAGAAGGTGTAGTCCTGCTTCACTTAATGACAGGGGCATATACTGAGACAATATGCCATTAGGAGATTTTGTTATTGTACAAATACGACAGAGTGTATTTCCACAACCCTTCCTAGTATAGCCTAGTACATATCCAGGGTATGGAGTCTTGCTCTGAAGCTACAAATCTGTACATGATGTTATTCAAATACTGCAGGTAGCTGTAACACAAGGGTAAGTATTTGTGTTTTAAAGAAATCTAAACATAGAAAAGATTCAATAACAATACAATATTATAGTCTTAGGGGACTACCGTAGGATGCGTGGTCCATGATTGATCAAAATGTCATTAGGCTGCACTTGCTGGTACTTGAATGAGGCCACTTGGAAAGCTGAAAGAAAAGAAAATCCTAATAATCATTTTAAAGAAGAGAGTCAACCTGGCATGCCGTGTAAATAGAGACCAATTTAGGCAAGAGACATAAGGAGAAATCTGGAAATCTCTTTCAGGATGTGATAATTTATCCATGTGTGAATATCATTGGATGTAAAAAGCTTTACCGAATAGAAGACTTAACATAGTTTGCCCAAGGTTAGAAACTATGAAATTGTTAGAAGTTCCTAATAGAAATATACAGAAATTATTAATATAAATACAAATATTATTGGAAAGGACTTTAGGTATTTTGACGTTTAGCTTTTGATTACCAGACAATGTGAGGTGTTAACCTTGCTTCAGCATGTCAGAATTTGTAGTAATATCATTGTTTTTCTTGAAGGGACATGAAGACTAGCCAGCAGTTATGTTGTTCTGAAAATTGCGCTGTGTCTTTAAAAGGATTGGCACGCATTGCGAATTGTGAAGCTCTGCTTTGTTTTCAAAAACAAATGGACGCATTTCCCATTTAAATAGTGGTTTTCACTGTCTGCCCTTTGAATAAATGCTGGGAAAGTGTCTGATGTGCGTCTATTTATCTTACAGCTTGACAAATGGAATTAATGCCAAAGTGTTAAGCCATTACTGTGTAGGGGAAGAGAGGTCTTACAACACATTTGCTATTTCGCTTTCTCTGCTTGTTCAGTGCATCAAGGCCTGGGTGTAATGATATCTTCAGAAATTGTATGGTCTCCCGAATGGTAGTGGTGAAGAAATATGGTTGGCCAAAGCATTCAAAGAGTAGCTTTATTTTGGTAATAAACTGACACTGTTGGAGGGGCAAGAAGTCAGGATGGGTGTAAGGAAAGATCCAAAGGGAAAATCCAATTCATACCCCTGCCTCCGGGAAGCGGATGCTGCGGCCCTGGAGTTTCTCCCTGAGACTAAGAACCAGTCACCAGTAGCAACAACTACTTTCTCAAAGAAGTTTCTCTTCATGAGTGCAAATGCATGGGAACCTTGTGGTTCACATCACCCAAAGTGACATCTGAAGCTGTAATTCAGTTCCGTCCTCAATAAGCATTAGAATCACCAGAGACAGAGAGGAGGGACTCTTTGCCCTCGGTTATGAGATTTCAAACTGCAGGCTCTTGGACAAGAAAAGACAAAAAGTAATACATTTCTTCAGCCCCTCCTTTGTCCACTCCATATTCCCCTCGTCAGCTCTCCTCTCCTTCCCATTTCAAAATAGACCCAGGCCTCTCCTGCCTTCAGGGACAGGAAAGCCTCAGGACAGTGAAATCAAAGCATTGTAGTTAATTCTTAGCTTTTTGCCCAGAGTCCAGGTCGTTTAAATTTAAAGCAGGTTTGAAGATAATTTTGACAGTCAGTGATAACTTGCCTTGTTGAATTGAGAACCTAGCTCTTACATTTGAAGGTACAATTTCCTAGCATTTGCAGTTCTGCTTCTGGTATTAACTGGGGGGGTTTGTTGCTGTTGTTATTTGTTTGTTTGTTTTCATTTTCTTTTTCTTTGGTATCAAAAATATTCTATTTCTACAGAACAGACACTGTTCTACTCAAACTTCACAATGCCTAGATCAATGCTTTGGTCAAAGTAGATGCATATTAAATGATTCGGTTGAATTATGTCAGCAGGATCTTCTGCCATCCTTTAAAGAATGTTACTCACCAATGCATCTCATGCACATCCTAGCCAATATAAGACTACAGATGAAAGGTTTCCTGTATGCTTTGTATTTAAAATTACTGTTTTTCTGTGGTGAGCAGAATAGAGTTATTTCAGAACTTGTTTTTAAATTGAGCACTAGAATGATTAAAGTTTGGTACTATTTACCTATCAAGTTATTTTCTACTGAATATCCTTCTTTAAAAATATTCAAATTTTTCTGAAGCCACTGTGCCAGATAATCTAAATCCATAGGACACAAAGTAGCAATTTTATTTGATGCTGACATATTCTCTTTAGGTTTTTCTCTGAAGAAAGTCTATGAGAAGTCCACTGAGCATAAAAAAAATCTCTATTTCTAGTATCCACTGATGCTTTTTCTGAGCTTCCCAGGGTTGGGAATTTAGCATTAACAAAGGAATTTGTGATGTCTTATGTGCTCAGCGCTCTAATCTCATACTCACCTGTGATATCATTCATAATTACTATATATTTAAATCTCAGTTTGGAATTCAGGTGTCAAAGGAGAAATAGTCCTGGGAAAGTCTTCATTATCAGTTATGAGCTGCTGTAAAACTTACAGTGTTAAAACATCCCTTGAAATAGACATTAGAGACCTGAAAAAGGGATAATATAAAATTGATCAAAACCTATATTTCAAAAGCAGCTTTCTCTGCCATCCGGAAAAAAAAAAAAAAGCTTTAGAAGTGGTTTAGGGTTATTTTATACATGAGCACTTAAAAGCAGGCAGACAGCTCTGTCCTTCACTGGAAAACGTACATAGACAGATAAAGAGGTGCACACACTGTAGGGATAGAGGGACATACCAGACCAGGAAAACACTCCAGAAATAAACCCACTCATAGTGAACCTCATCTCTCCAGGGAAAAGAATTACAGCGGCTCATTGACTGCAAAGGTTAATCAAGATTCTGGGGGAACATCTCCTGTGCAACAGCTGACAAGCATTTCATTAGGGAAGGAGACTGAAGTTTCAATGAGATTCTGGAGAACAAACCCACCAGGAGCCAGGTTGGAGGGAGGAGGAGAGATCAGAGCCAGCTGAGGCGGGTGGACTTGAATATCGACAGAGGTCTGCAGCTCTTCCTGAGATAGTCCCAGTTTCGCTCCCCCCAGAAACCCTTCTGCCCAGAACCACGTAGCACTTAGCAGCAGCATTACCTATCATTATGATTGTAGATTCCCGTACTTGAGAACTTAATAGATCATTAGTTTTCCCATCACAGAGTCCATACTTTAAAATTCTATTTTGCCCCTCTGCATATGTTATAGGTTCACACCCAAATGGTGAATAATGTATTCCAGTTATTATTCTGGCTTCGGGTATCAAACATGTACTCTGGTAATACAGAATGTTGTCATTCCCGGTTTCCATTCATTCCACTTGTTTGGGAAGAGAAAACAAAAAAACTTAAAATATTTATCTTTGAGGTTTTTTTGCCATTTGATTTTTATTCATTTAGTTGCTTGTTTTGACTTATTAGACGCAATGGCTGTGTTCAAAGAGATGAGTTTTCTCAGGAATATTATTGGAAAGTAGAGACCCAACTTAACCTGTTTCAAACAAAAGACTGAACATATTGTGATTATTTGGACACCAGAAAGGTATAAAAGCATTATTTGAATTGCAGCAGAATGAAATCACTACTCAGTAACTAGTTCTCATAGCAAGAATGGTTTGTAATAATTAAGGCCAGATAATTAACTGGAGAGAGAAATAGAGGCACAAAAGAGAATTTGTAGAGCACGTATATAGAGAGAGTTCCAGAATTATTTTTAAAAATTTATTTTTGGACCAGCAGTGAGTCCTTGTGCTTCTCTCTGAAACCCGAGAACAATAGAGTCTGAAGATTTTTAAGTTTCTGCTGGTGTCTGGGGTAGGCCTACGGTGCTCTCTTCATTAGGTAGGGGAGTGCTAACAATAGTTCCCAGTTCTTCTTTCCATTGCTGTATTTTCCTGGATTTTTACATGGTAAATGCCTAACACATCACATAGTCACATAGCGAACATCATATCATCTGCAAAGCCAGTCTCCAAAGTAAATAAAACACCACCCAAATCCACACTGTCAGCAGCTAATCAAAATGCTTTTTTTATTTTTCTTGTTGGCTTTGCTTTCTTTTACACTTCGTTGGGAAGAGAAGTTTTCTGTTTGAAATAATAAATGAACACTTGGATGGCAATTGATTGTTTCTATTGCGTCCCTGCTGGATATGCATCCCTCTTGTTTTCCAATAGGGCAGCAAAGGCTCAGAATTCTCAGTCTTAGCACACATCCCCAAGGATTGAGTATGGCAGAGAGCTGACAAACCTTTGTTACACAGAGCTCTGGCTATCAAAGGCAGGGCCAGCAATGGGGCAGAATCTGTCTCTCTTGCTCTTTCCCCGATCCTCTGGATAAATTGATTACTTTGATCCTTAAAGCAGCGTATCTGCCACTTCTCAGCAATACTAAATTCACTTCCTCTCTGTTTTGAACACAGGATGTTTACAGCAGTTGTCTGGTCCTCTGAATAACAAATTCAGGATGGACAGTAGGACAGGTATCAGTAGCCCAGTGCAAAAACGTGTGCAATTTAACAGGAGACCTTTTAGTGGTGAAAGCAGCACATCGCAACCGAATACATTTATTATAACAATAAAAGACTAAAACTGTTTATTCTGTGAACATAATGGTTTTCTGTGTCTTCAGTTCATCTTAATCTGTTTTAGTGCCCAGATTCTCTCAAAAACCTCTTTTGAATGCAGAGTTATTCATTTCAGAGAATAGCTGTAAGAGGAAGAAGAATAAAACAAAATTAGCAGTTGATCAAGAGTACTTTAGGCTGCCACCCTTTCCATTAACGATTTGATTTGATGTGAGTGCAGTGCTTTTCCTGATACATTATGATAGAATAACCCTGACAGAAAGTAAAACCAAAGAAAACTAAAACTTGATCTAAGATACAGCAGCCTGCCACCCTCTCTATTAGCATTTTAATTTGATGGGAACGGTGTGGTGTCTTAGTCTTAGTTCCCAGGAAAAGGCTTTCTCATTTAAGAATGCCTTAGCCTTATCAAGCCATCCTTGAGCTTTTTAAGAAATTATTTATTTATTTATCAAAGATTGCCCCTGCTTTCCTGTTGGCAATGGAAGGTGTTTATCAGACACAGCTCTACAGCAGACATCTAAGGCTGCCTCTTGATGACAAATTGTGAGTCCTCATCAGAACTAACGTATGCAGTTCCTGAACAGAAAAAAATACATTCCTCTGATAGTACCTGTGTTGGAGTGGCTTCCTGCAAAAAGAAATGAGTTAACAGTCAAATTTTCTTTCTTTTTTTTTTTCTTGAAATTACCTATTGTGTTTAAAAGGAATAGAAAAGAAATTAAGTCTTAGGGAGACGAATTCATTTATCGTTGTTACCACATCAACTCTATGATATTAGGTTCAAAAAGAAATAGATCTCCAAGTGGACTTTTGCTCCACCCCAGCGGAAGGAAGCTGCCATATTGTTTAATCCTGGCTGGTGAAAGTCTGTTGCTCTCCTTTCCCTAGGGGCTTCCCAGAACAGGGCTGTGTGGCAGGGTTTCCTATGTCAGATGTAGGAGGTGTAAGAACCTTTGGGTTAGATCTATCAAAGAAGAGTGTTTTCTGTTTGCTTAATTTTTTTTTTTAAGAGATTAGGGTCTCACTATGTTTTTGCTTAGGCTGAACTTGAACTCCTGAACTCAAGTGATCCTCCTGCTTCAGCGTTGAGTAGATGGGACTACAGGCTCAAGCCACTGTGCCCAGCAGGGATATTTGTCTTCTTCTGAAATTTTAACTGAAAACATATTCTCATTTCTAATTGATCGATTATCAATGGGAAACAAACTATGTGAGTCTAATTTGAGCTCCTTAAAGCTGATAGTGTCTTCCACAATGCTTGTTTCAGCTTCTTTCCTTCCTGTGCAGTGTTCCATATCCACACATGCTCACAAACATTTTCTGTACTTCCATGTTTAGAAGCAATGAGGATCTGAAATTTTGAGAACAAAAAATAAACATATTTTTATTCCTATCATTTTTATTCAAAGGAGGAAATCTTACTTCTTTGAATTCCTTAAATTGCTGCCCAATAAAGGTGGGGTTCTGACTCACTCTATTTTCCTAAGACTTTGTGTTAAAGCTTCCCTTTTCAAAATCGTTTCTCATATGCATATTCCCTAAGTCTTTTCACATCAAAGTTATACTTTGAAGCTTTCTAGCAAAGTAGCAGCTAGGCAATCTATGACAACAGCAATAATTTACTTGTGTTGCTTTATCAGAGAAAAAAGTTTCATCCTTATTTAAATAGCAGTTTTAAAGCCTAATTAACTAAATTGATAGCTTTATGCATGTAAATTGCCATAACAGAAGAAGGGAGTATGCACGATGGGGTGGGGAAGCGGTGGGCAGTCTGTCCTTGTAGAATAATGACTCTTTATTAAGAGATCTGTATTCCCCCAGTGTATTTTCATACCAGTCTGTGGGATTATAATTTTTAACAGGGAGATCTGTATGGAATAGAGGTCTTTAAATGATTAGATGCTAATCTAGCCCCAGCCTAGAAGAAAGAGACCTGTTCATCATTTGGAGGTTTATTACTTTGATGCCTCTCTATATAAAGTACACTATGCCCTTTAAAATAAGATTCTGAAGAAGAAAAAAATTCTTGCCCAGCTAGCCCAAATACCAATGTCTGGGTACATATTGCCTCCAAAGTGTTTTTGTTACCCTGTAAATGCCTATGTATCTGGTACACATATTATAAAGCTCTAATAACTTCTTTTGTCTATATAAAGCACAGCTGTATACAAATGTCTTTCACATAAATGTATTTGTATATATTGAAATATTGCACTATTAAATAATCCTGTTTGTGAAGGTTATATTGAAATGTTATTTTCATTTATAAAAAACATATTTAATACACACTTCTTTATACATTTATATTAGGCATTTATTTATTTGTTTGTTCATTTATTAGATTGAACCAACTGAAATTTCTGGTACTCAGCTATATTTGACCTATAAAAATGGACATTCCATGTGGTTCAATATACTAACTATAACAGGAAATACAATAACAGCTGGTACACACTCATTAAAATAGAAATTGGGGATAGTTTTTCTAGTGGTTCTTTCATCTTGAAGGTGATCAAAGCTATGGGGGATCTCTCCTTAGCAAAATTCACAGTGACACAAAATTTTGCATCTTAACTTAGGGTATTCACAGCCTCTGAGCAGCAATGTGTATGTAATTCATCCACAGTCATTTTGGAGCCTTTGAGTACCGTACCGTATACAGAAAATAGGCACAGGAGGACCCAAATCTGTGCGGGATGTGTGGGCCTAGGGAAAGTCGATTCAGGAACAAACTGCAGACCTGGCACCCACAAGGGTTTCTAAATGACCGTTGTTAGGAGAAAAACTGCAGGTTCAGGACAGTCGAGTTTATTCTCTAGATAATTAATGGCCCCCTTTGACATCTCCTGGCTTCTCTCTTTCAGGCTCAAGTTTTCTGCCAGTCAGAAAGGCATGAGCAACTGCTCGTACCAACCCCTAAACTGTAGATTCTCAACTGATTTTCATCTCTGTCCTAATCCTCCAATTTTTTCCCAGGGTGGTGTTTGGTCTCTGAGACCCTTTCCTTGGCAATCAGAGTAAACTGTGGGCATGAAACTAAATAAGGGACCTTAGGAGAAGCCCAGGAGAGAGAGCCAAATGTCGAATGTTGGAGATAAAAATCTTTGAGTGTCAGTTTACCTTGGAAGAATAAACAGTGTGATGGGGCTTTCAGCTTTGGAAGCTCTTGCACACCGCCCATCTTTGTTCACCTCTTTGAAATGCATGGTGACAACACATCAATATTGCTGAGGTTAATGACTGACTGATTAACCACAGAGAGCGCATTTGCAGGCAAATGAGCTGTAATAATTGTTGTGGGAACTCCTTTGAAGAAAATGCTTTAAATAGGCTTATAAGGGCTCTGGAAATGGCTTTTTCACTTTGTTGGGACCACCTCTCCCGTTTGTTTTTTTGTTTGTTTTTTTGTTTTGTACCTTTCAGTGTTCTCCCTCAGGATGGTGAAAGGGAAGACTCCACCAAAGTTATCTCAAATAATCTACGAAGTGCCTGGTGTTGGGTCATGAGCATGAAATATTTCAGGAGCTCACCTCGGCTCCTTCATGGGGTGAAACATACACTTGTAGCTGCTTTGATGTATAGTGTAGGTTTGCTAATTTCGAAGAACATGAGTTATAATTTAAACTTCAGAAACTCTCCATGTGCTTACTTTTCTGTGCTTTAGAAAGAGAGCTTGGCGTTTATTCAAAAAAGTGAGGATGGGGTTATTGTGCCATTTTTATTTGCAGATATCAAATACATGGAGTTGCAAAACGGGTGTCTCCCGACATTTCTCAAATCCTGGTGCCATTTTAATCACCACAAGTACTTAATCCCTACTGTTTGCACATTCCTTCAAGTCCAGATTGATTCTCCTCCTCCGTTTAGAAATCACAGCTCTGATTACATGTAATTGCTGATGTGACAGTGGCCCTCAAAATTCACCATGCATCAAAATTACCAGGAAGGCTCTAAAAATAAAAAAGCTCCGGGGACCCCTTCCCTGGAGTTTCTGCTTTATTAGATGGGTCTCAAGAATTTGTGTTTATAACAAGCAAGAGTTATTAATGGAGATGTGCAGGATCATGCTATGATAATAATTATTCTAGATATATGACCAAAACTGGATGCTGTCTAGGGAAGAAAGATGCCTAGTGACAGCTCAAATCCTTCTCACCCCCCCAACTCACCTATCCTTACCCCTTCCCATGCACATACAGACACAGGCACAAAAAACAACTTGGAATTGAGCAAATAAAAAGAACAACCAGCCACCAGCCAATCATCCTGTTATTTTTATTAGGTTTATAGTTTTTCGTTCGTGTTTGCTTTTATTGATTCATTTACTGACAGCTTCCTGGGCCTCACATTAAGCTAAAGTCCTTGGATACAGTTGTGACCGCAACACATCAAGGTGGGCAGAAGAACCAAAGCATTACAGCATCTAGAGGATGGGGACATGTGATCAAACTCACTCATCTACATGCTATTTCCTTAGTACTTTTAATTATATTTTGTCATGATAATGTACACATTTTGCCCAAATTTTTGAGGGAAAATGAGGATGTGTATTATACATGGTGATATTAATTCCATATCTATATAAATATTTTTATGCTGTATGCATCAAAAGTGTAACTCCAGAAAACATTAATGACATCTGTGTGCAAAATAATATTCTGGAATATGGTAATCGATTCTATTGAACTTACACCAAACTTCCAATGAAAGCATTTTTGACCAATGAAGAGAGACATATTTCCATTGGCACACTTTAGCCAGGAGCTAGTAATCTAACTGACATTTTTACATAATTTCTTCATAATACAAAAAGCAATTACTTAAATATAAACAAATAAAAATTTGAATTAAAAAATTAAATGAAAGACATTTTTTCTGAAAGTTTAGGCCAAAGATGAGAGTTCTCATTGTACCTGGGAGCACATTATGCCTAGAAAATACCGTACCTCACTTTAAAGATTTATTCCCCTTGCAAAGTTTGAGACTAGCCTGAGCAAGAGTAAGAGCCTGTCTCTAAAATAAAAAAAAAACACTAGCCAGAAATTGTTGCAGGCACTTGTGGTCCCAGCTACTTTGAAAGCTGAGGCAAGAGCATCACTGGAACCCAAGAGTTTAAGGTCACTGTGAACTATGACACCAGTTAGTCTAACCAGGGTACCGAGCGAGGCTCTGTCTCAAAAAAAAAAAAAAAAAAAAAATTCAACATATTTCAAAGGTGATTATCATATCATTACCATAAAAGTTGATATCAGTGCGATTTGTTATGAATAGAAGGTAATAAAAAATATCCATGAATAAAGATCTCTACAACAAAACAAACCTCTGAAACTCTGGCTAGCCACTGTTACCTGCAGGAAGATCTAGGCATGAGGTAGGATGAGCAAATGATAAAGATATTAGCAACAAATAAAGATGTTCTCTTTGATAATATCAGAACTGTTGAAAATAATATTTTTTATTTTCTTTTTAAATATCTCCATATTAAGAGGAAATTTCACTGTCCTAAGGTCCTAACTATATTAGAGCCAGCAGTATCATTTGCCTTCCCTTTTCAGAAACAAAACGAAACAAAATACAGCTATAAAGAAAAAGAAAGTTTAAGAACAATGGGGTTGATAGAGTAGAGTGACAATTTTAACCACTGAGAGAACCGATGTGGTGTGTAGGATTGGGAGATGGGCTGGGAGTGTGAGCTAGACCTTCTTCAGGGAGTCGGCTCAGATCGTCTGCATTGCCCCCAGCTTGGTGTGGCAAATGTGAATCTAACGTTTTTAATGCAGTAATCACCCACATCTCAGGAAAGTGTAGCCAGCATTTCACAAGGTTTTTCATTGCCCAGAATTTCTGTCTTACTAAGATACGAAAGTGCAGTTAGAATAGCAATGTTCATGGCCACGTTTTATTATAAGACGGTTTATGTGATCCATGCTTCTGATACAGGGATTGGAGAATATTATTGAATGTCACAACACCATAGATGGCAACTATCACCTTTGATGGGCCAAACAGTGAAGAAATCAACTTTTTTTCTGGGCCACTGAACTTATACTCATCTGTAGACTCCCTGTTATCACTGGGGTGAAAATCATGGGTCTTATAAAGAATGAGATTTGACCTCAATATGGGAAGAGTAATAACTGACAAATAATACTGTATCACTCCACCCCTAACACCGTTGCATACGGCTTATGTCCCTATCTACTAGCCTACAATAATAATAATAACCATTTAAAAACTCTCTTATTTTTACACTGAGTTTTTCTAACTTTAACATACATGATATCACCTTATTCTTAAACTTATTTGACAAATAATGAAACTTTGACCTAGAGAGTAACTTAATTTAAATAGATTACCTTTTCATTTGTGCCATAGTTACTATTAGAAGCCAGTTCTGATGTTCAGTCCCTGCTCAATGATAACTAATTATAATAATGATAGTATTGATAATAAAAATAACAATAATGGTGGTAACATCTACTGAGTGCTAATTGCGAAAGAATTTTTACATTAATTGACTTATTTAATTCTCATAATAATCTATGAATCAATTATTAATGTCCCAGTTTTATGATGAGAAAATTGAGGTGCAGAAAATTTAAATAACGTGGCACAGACAAATAGCTAATAAATGACAGAGTTGATAAAATACACCAGAGCCATTTTAACTGAGTGGACTTTGAGATTCTGATATGCCATCTTCAAAATATCTCTACTGGACTCTTAAAGGATATCTAATTCCTAGAAATAAACATTGTTACAAGACAAGCTTCACCACTTAATGTTCATCTACACCTCATGAACTAAAACTAAGTTCTGTCTAAATCATCTGGAACATTATCCTCTGTCCTTACCTCACCCACCACAGGCCCAGAAAGGCTTTAACTCTCATTAAATAAATTCCTCATAGGGGATTAATACTGATGCTGTAATGGCTTTGTGCAATCACTTGTAGACAATATTTGTATACAGGACTTTTCTTTCCTATTTTCAAGGCAAATGGCTACATGGACTCCTAGCCTACTGGTGGGGATTAGGATCTGCTACTCCTCAAGTTCCTTCTTAGGAAATTAGTCCAAAAATGTAGATATATTCTCAACCTTCTCTCTACCATATGATGCCCCAAATACTTAAGTGGTCTAAAACCCCTGCTTTCTCCTTGGTTCCAATTTTACATTGCATGCTTTTGTATTATTAATTTCAAATAATTAAGCACTTAAAGTGGGCTTTGTAGCCAAAAAAAAAAAAAAGAAGAAGAATACTATTTTTGGACAAAAGAAAATATTTTAAACTAAAGAGGGTTGACATCTCCACAATCCCATTCTTTCAGAGATAATCACCGCTGTCACTGCGAGTGTGTGCGTGTGCATGGTGTATGTGTACCTGCAGGTGTACCTGTGTTTCTCGGGGTGCTTTATTTTCCCCAGACCATTTTCAAATCATTTGCATGAATCTACTCCACAGGAAATATATAGTAGTGTTTTTGTTACTCTTGACATAGATTATATCATAGGATATACTGTATCTTATTACACTTTCATGTTTTTTTCTATTCTAAGAGGTTTAATGAGCTTTTCAGATATGTAGTTTTTGCTCCCTTCTTTTAAGTACAACCTGTCTTTCTTTAATACAGATATGCTATAGGCATGGCAAAGTGGCTCACACCTGTAATCTCTCCACTTTCGGAGTCTGAGGTAGGAGGATCTGTTTTGAGCCTGGAGTTCAAGTGAGACCAGCCTGGGCAATATAGGAAGACCCTGTCTCTACAAACATTTAAAAATTAGCTAGTCATGTGTACCTAAAGTCCCAGATACTGGGGAGGCTGAGACAGGAGAATTGCTTGAGTGCAGAAATTGGAAGTCGCAGTGAACTATGATGATGCCACTGCACTCTATCCCGGGCAACATGGTGAGAAAAAATATGGACATGCTATAACCTAGTCATTCTCCTTCTGATAAATATTTGGGCTGATGGGTGTTTTTTGGCATTATATATAGGTTTGCAGGAAGCCCCCTGGCCTGTCACATTCTTGTCCACTTATGCAAAATTTCTTCTAGAAACGACACAGAGGAGTTGAATTTTGTTTCACAGGACAGGCAGGTTTGAAACATTGCTGCTTGAATTTGTTGTTCTGATTTATACTCCTACTAGCCACATAAAAGATGGTCTATTTTCACTACCTTGAGCAGCATGTAATATTTTCAAACATCTTCTGCTTTTTTTTGTGACTACTCTGAAGGTGGGGTGGGGGTGTTAACACAAGGTTAAATATACTAGTGTTACCCTAATTGCCTGTAAAGGGCTGTGATTCAGAAAGGGTAAGGCTGGCTTGGCCTAAATTATAACCCTTTTAACTTCATCATTTAGTGTATCCCAAGTTCTTCACCTTGGTCACCACTTCAGAGCCTATCTCCTTTTATCTCTGCTCTCTCTGACACTGGCACCCATTGTAAAAAAAAAAAAAAAAAAGAAAAGAAAAAGAAAGAAAACTCCAGGAGAGGGGAGACCTGACAACATGTTAGTTGAAATGTTAAGAGACAACATTCTGTATTGCCAAAGGACATGTACTGTGTCTCTGCATATTTAAAAGTTGACTTTTTTCTTTTCCTGAAAATACAATCCACTGCCCTCTCCACCCGCCCCCAACCCCAGGCAGCTCCTAAGGAATTAATGACCAGCTAAGGTTAATGAGTCCCCACTCCGCTCCAGGCCATCAACTCTCCCGGCTGGCCATTAATCCCCTAGAAATAACCCACGCCTTGATAGTTACTCCTTAATTATGGAAGGCATTAAGGATCAAGAGCGAATCCTAAGCAAAATGAAAAGGCCATTTTTCATTGGTGCTCAGCATGGGACATTTCAATACCAGGTGGCACCAGGAAACACAACGGCACTACGATTAAACCAGCTGCTTCCAAGGGGGGTCATCAATCTCTATTTTCTCCCTTGATCATCCAAATTCAAGGAGGCTATTCAAGTCTACTCCAGGTCTAAGGCAGAGCAAATAACTTGTGTCCAATGAATTCTTGATTAAACTGACTGAGGATACCTTGGACTCATTCAGGCCAGATATAACTTTATCTTCATGTCTGGGGGAGTAAGTGCTTGTCTATGTGGTTTGGTTTTTAAGGGAACCCAGGATTTTCCTCATCCATCCACCTATTCATACTGACTTACCAGTGTCTAAAACTAGTCCGTTAAACATTACCTTGGGTCAGAACAGTAGATTTTTGAATGGATCACTCAGACAAATGGAATTGCTTTGTCTGTGTGCTTTATTAATTTTTTTTTCAGCAGGTAGGATTGAAGGCACTTTCATTCTTTTAACCAAAGCAGCAATATTTTCATCTGTTTTTAATAGAAGAGTTTCAGTGCTTACAAACATTGAAACTTAAGAGGTGGAAGTATTGAAATTTAATGTAGGTTTTTATGAAGGCTGACAAGCATTAACACTTAAGTCTGAATTAAATTAACCCAATTAGCCCCGACCTACTTCAGAAGGAAGGTGTTTTAACTGAATAGACCTAGAGGGTGGCTCTTCATTCAGGACTAAAGTTGTGCTAGAACCTTCATAGTTCATATTTGATGCAAGTCCATGGGAGTATGTAGGGGATGAAGAACTTGAGTGAGCAATCAGAATGATTCCCGAGGCAGTATTAGGTGACAGTGAGAGTTGCCCAAATAAAGCCTAAAGCAAACTTCACCTACTTGATTCCCCCTCTCCATCTCCCCAACCCCCCCAGGGAAAATTGTATTGAAGCATGTCCCATTATTATTTTTTTCTAGTCTTAAGGTAGCATTAGATTAACACAAGGTTAATAATTATATCCAAAATATAACACAATTGCTATAGAGGTCACATATAGAGCTGTGAGGATACAGAGCCTGGGTCTGAGTCCTGATTCAGTATCGCTTAATGATAGGACTCTAGGCAATTGCCTCTATTATCTGGGGAAAATGATGCTTTCTTCAGATTGTTGTGAGCCTAAAGCAAAATGATGCTTATAAATAATTGTACACAGTTTTTTATAGTTAATATTCAATACATGAAGTCGAGATAAGTATATATGTTTACATATACAGAAGGTACTAAAAATGTATGCACATTTTAAGAGAGAAAAAAACTGTATTAAAATTATAATACTCAATATATATACCAATAATGTTTGTTATCTTGTATATTGTATCATGCATCCTTTTTAATTGCAGAAGTCAAATCTGACTTGAGCATTCCAATGTTAATATAGCTTTGTCCTTTCTTAAAATGTGTATACTTTTTTTTTGGCACCCTCTGTATTCCAATATATTTAAGGATAAAACAGCAATCATACTAAAGTGAAATCTTAGAGTCGATTTTGCTTTTAATTTATTTTTCTCCTAAATCTAATCTGTCATCAAACATTCTTTATGTATATGTGCATGAGTGTGATTACTGCCCTGGCTTCTCTTAAGGGAACCTCTCAAATCAATTAATTCTCTGGCTTCTCCACTTGGACCCCTCAGCTGCCTGGCTAACACTTACTCCTATCCTGCTGTCAGACATCTTTAGAGGAATGACCTTCTGGCTTCTTGTTTCTCTCTCCTTCAAAGAGCTTTTCCAAAGGTTGGGGTACAGTTTTATAACATACGGGGAAGAATCGAGATTTGTTCATTTTTGTCACTTATCCTAATTCTCACCACTCTACAAGACGATACTCTGATTCCAAATCTTTCTCAAAGTTGTCCACCGCATCCTGCCATCTTTGGCTGTGATCTTGTTTATAGCATTCATCATCACATCATTCATTTCATGTTTAGCTGGATTACTTTTTTTTTCTTTTTTAAAGATATATTTTCAAGCTTTTATTCTTAATTACATTATACATTTAATGGCAATTGCTTACCTTTTTAATTCATTGACTGTTCTGCAAGTATTCTTTTTAGTATGCTTTTCCTATATATATATTTTTTCTTTTTCTTTTTCCTATATATATGTATATATATATAAAACAAAGTAGTTTTTTAGTTTTTAATTCTTTATTAAATCATAACTGTGTACATTAATGCATTTATGAGGTACAATGTGCTGATTTGATATACAATGTAGAATGCTTACATCTAACTGATTAACATAAACATGTCCTCATTTTACAGGCAGCACATTTTGCCCCAGGAATAAAATACTTTCAAAAGAAAAGTATGATCTTTCTCTCTTGAAGCTTATAGGTAAAGAGAAGGAGAGATGGATGCAAATGAAACAATCACTCTAATTTTTACATAATTATACTTTGCAAAAAAGGGCAAACAACAAAGGAATCTGATCTACATTTGAGAGTCAAAGAAACCTTCCTTGAAAAAAGGATGGGTGAGGAATTATCTGATTAGGGTTTAACTACTAGAGGGATGGCTGTTAAGAATATTCCATACAAAAGAAATAGAGAAATCAAGAGCCAATGGCAAGAAGAAATTTGAATCTCTGATGTCAGATTGGAGGAACTGGAAGAGCCAGTGGGGTTCGAGCCAGGGAACAAGGGAGAAAATGCAAGAAACAAGACTAGAGAGAATGGTACCTGCTCTTCCTCGTAGGAAGAAATAATGTACATGTATTATCTCTTGGAGGTTCCACATATTCCATGTACCTAGTAAATATGTGTTGAATGAATAAAGGAAATTGTATCTATTCCTCAGGGGTAACTGAAGCACAAATAAAAACCTATGATGATGTATTGACAGGATTCTTGAGTGCTTAGATTTCTGACCTAACTTTTAGACTGATAAAAATGCTGTTTGAATTATGTTGAAAAGTAATGAAGTAAGAAGGATAAAGCCAAGAGAATAAATTCTACTTGAGAAGAATTGAATGTTCCATTCCAGAAATAAGTGATTTAGAAGGAGAGGGTTTTTTTTTTTGTTCTTATTTTTTTTAACTGTGCCAAATAAAATATCTTAAAATCTAAATAAATTTCTACTTCAACTGTTGAAATGACTTTATACCATGTCTCTATAATGGTTCCAAATAAATCTTCATGATTTTACGATATTTTATACCTGAAAACTTAGTTTATTGAGTAAAGAGAACAAAGTTTAAGAAGACTTGACAAGAGGTCCTCACTTTACTACTGACTAGGACTGTCCATGATGAGAACAAGGGTAATAGAGTGTGTATTTCTATCCTCTCCATATAAGCTGGGAAAGAAGAAGAAAATCTCAAGAATAATTTAACCGTATCAGCCAACGTTTAACGTGATTTGGGGTTAAGTCAAAGAATACCTGTATTTCCCCTCCTTGCCTCCCATCCCCAAGGTGCTTTAGGAATCAAACCACAGAGAATGGACATTTTTTCCCTCCCCTTCTCTGAGATTAAACTCAATTCTTTCATCAGTCCAGGGCGACGCAGCTACTTAAGGCATTAATGGATAATCAGACTCCTCAGGGAAATTTAATGTGGTTAAATAGTAATAAAGGAACTTTCCATAGAACATAAACAATACCATAATGAAGAATATTAAATCATATGTTTTGTCGCTGAGCCCATTATAGAGCCAATTTAAAATTATAATAAATTTGCATTTGGCACTTGCTAGTGATTGGCAAATTTATTCATGTGAAAAATAGAGAATATAGATTAAATGTCTTTGGATTTTCCTGTTAGCTAGAATTAAAAATAATCTCCCCTCTATAATGATGTATTTTTTACATATGTATACATTGTTTTATATATATATATATATATATATATATATATATATATAGTATATAAATATAAAATCCACTTGTATTCTTAATTTATTAAATGCATTCTACTTACTCAAATGACGGAATGATAACATTTTAACTGAGGTATTTGAAACACTTAAAAATTAATGACAAGCAACAGAGAAATTAGTAATTTAATTTTAAATGCCTCTCTCTTCTAAGAAACTGGCTAGCATTTTGGGCCAGCATGTGGTATGTGATGTATGAAGGGGTCTGGACAAAAAGGGAAGCTACATGAGCCAGAGAGAACATCAAATTTGGCTAGTGCAAAAGCCAAAATGCACCCAATCTGCATCCCCACTGGAAAATAAGACGCAATCTGGTCACCTTTTAAATGACTAGCAACTGCATTCTGCAACCAGTCGTTGGCACTAGCAAAGTTGGTTTTTATATCTTTCCCTCCATTTCTTTAAAGGTCTCCTGTTTTGTTTTGTTTTTTCTTGTCCTAATACCACCAGTCCTGGTCCTAAATGCCACAGTTTCTTTTGCCTTTAAGGGACACATTACTAAAAGCTAACTTACCTTAGTGATGATGCATTAATAGCTTAAGAAGTATAATATAACACAAGTTGGATTTTTCTTTTTTAATCAATGGTAATTTTACCCAGGAATTTTACCCCCAAGAATTTATCCTGACACATACTAGGAATTGTTTTTCATTATGGCTCCTTATATCAATAAATGTTGAACAATAGAAAATTGGTATATAATCAGTGCAAATGACACAGAAGTGTGTTTGAATACTTCTGTACTGAAATGAAGGCTACTTACAGTATATCATTAATAATGAAGGCAAAATATAAAAACAGTATAAACACATACACAAACACATACATTCACATAAGAAAATATTCCTATGCATCCATAATGGAGTGCTATATACAAATTATGCATATATATAGAGAGAGACCAATATATATAGATATATACATACCCATGTATATATTTACAGACAGAGAAGTAGTAGTTTTATCTGATTGTCAAGATTAGGAGCACTTTTTAAGACTTTTCTGATTGTTTGTTTTGTTTTATTTTTACAATGATCAACTTGTATAAGCCTAATTAAGAGTGGTGGTAGTTTTTTCCCTTTAATTAGAAATATGCCTAATAGTAATAGAATTTTCAATGATCATAATACATATCTTTTCTTACACAATGTATTAGTCAGGTTCTTCAGACAATTAGAATCAATAGGATATACGTGTGTGTGTTTAGATATATCATATGTGGGGAGGCAGAGCAAGATGGCAGCCGAGTAACAGCTTCCTTGCGGCTGGGCACGGTGAGACTGGGGAGATAGGACTTCAGGCATCTCTGGCAGGTGGGATCTACCCAGGAACTTCCCCTTGGGGACACAGGGAGACAGCGTGAGGCTTCTGGACACCCTGAGGAAGGCAAGAGCAGCAGAGACTGGGCAAGTGGTTGCGTCTGTTCTTTCGGTCTGATCCTGTTGGCGGCTGTGGGTGGGGCAACAGTGGGACTGCAGGCTGGAAAGGCCGTGCCTGTGAGCTGTTTGGGTTTCTTTTGGACTTGGCACTCGGTTGAACTGCCTTGGGAGAACTTGGGCAGGAGTGTGGGGGTCTTTGAGTGCTGCCTGGGGCTCCAGACTGGGCCACTGAGCCAGACAGATCTGCCAGTATTTGGTGGTGGGCTGTGTGGAGCCATTGTGGGAGAACTGCTCTGGCAAGCTCCACCCTCAGGGTCGCAGAACAGGCATTGGGCGGGAGCCAGTAATCTAGTGACTGAGCAGCTTAAAGGCAGGGACTGAGAC